>AP027107.1:51011661-51211661 GCA_028142955.1 Pinctada fucata
ATACGTCAATTGACCACTTTCCAGTTCCGCGCCATCTAGCGGCGAAGTGCTGAAAACAGGGTGTCATGGCCGTATAGACGGGCACAGGCATCTGCCGCTTCGTTTATTGATGTGTTAATTTCGGGCAGATAGTTCTCTTCTATCTTAATATTATCGTTTATATATGCCAAGACAATCGCTTTAATATGTCTTGATATATTTCTGACATATAAATATGGTGCTTTTGACAAATTTTAATCATTAATAGCAAAAATTAATCATGTAAAACGGGGGCAGTTTCGATAGGTTATGGAAGTTATTTTCTGTCGATTATTTCAAAATACAAGACAAGATCATTCATTTGCTTAATCTTAATCTCAGTTCTTATTACCGACTCTTATTATACACGTGCACCCCGTGTGTATACACAACCAGTCAATTATGACAGGTGTCATCCAGGTAGATATCGGCGCCTACCTGTGTGGAGTCAGCCATGCGTTCATGCATGCTGACACAATGTCTGGAATGGTCAGATAAAAAATACTAGTATAGAAATATGTTATTATATTCATTTTAGAGCGTTTGTGTATTAATATAAAATTTATATATTACCACGAGAAACACGTACTTTTCGACTTTATTATTATTATTATTCAGTGTACACGGGGCACTGAGTTTTATACGCAATCCTACCTTCCCCTCTGAGTCTCTCTCCTCATCAGAATTCAATTTTCATCTATTATAATCATTTTTGTCAAATTTAAAGATGTAAGGAGATCGTTCAGAAAAGAAGGAGATGCGGGATAAACACAATATCACATTTAAAATAAACGGGCCAAATGAAAAGGTGATCCAGTATTTTCTTTCTTTTTTTTTTAAATCTCTTTACTTTTCGAACTATAATTTAAACAAGGAATCTTAAAACATATTCATTTATATACCATGATCATCCAGCCGTATTTTAGATAAAAAAAACCAGTGTTAGATTCTCCATTATTAGTCCCCTATCGGCAACACCAAAGGGGACTCTTAGTTGTTTTAATTTGGGGGGGGGGGGGGGGGGGGGGGGGGCTCTTACGCATTTAAAAAGAAATTCTTACTTCACTATTTTTTCATTTTTTTTGTTCACAGATGTTTCAACTTTATTTCCTATTGACTCGTTATTTGTTTGTCTTCTTATTTCATTCATTAAAGAAACCTTCTGTGATTCCTTGAGATTTTTTAAAAGAGCTCTTTGAATATGACATTTTTTAGCTAAGATCTTTAAATCAAAATACATTATAAGATAAAAAAAAAATTGTATTAATTTGAAAAAGGAAGAGAAAAAAAGACGAAATAAATAAAAGCAAGATGAGGAAAAAGATAGTAATCACCGTAAAAACTCCTCCATGTGAACAGGGTGCAATGAGAACGTACACTACACGTGTACGCTGACCGCAGTCCGTGTACATGCAGCAAGTATATATGTTAACATATTCAAAAGTTTACATATCTAAGTATATTTTGAAATGAAATTTTCTCTGTGAAAATAAGAAGATTGGATTTATTATGAAGATATTCTTATTGTCCCTCTCCCACGTCACGCTCTGATGATTTTCACACCTGGCAGGTAATGAATAAACGTACCCTTTACGGTTGATTGGCATGTGTGTACTTGTCAAAACAACGATTTGTTAATTGGGATGATACTTTTTAAGAAAATGGATTAGCGCAATGGACGTAGAAATACGAATACGAAGAAAACCAACGATAATTTGTGATTCATACCACGGAAAAGCTGGTTTTAAATTTACAAATAAATGTTTAAATATGCAGAAAAAATTCATTTATAGCATTTTTTTTCTTTCAGCAAACATCTATAAATAATAATAAAACTAATTAGTCGGGTAATTTAAAAGACAAATAAGAAATATCCATCAAAATATGTTAACTGATATATAACGCGATTGAGGCGTGATGCCCGTCTATACGGCCATGACACCCTGTTTTCAGCACTTCGCCGCTAGATGGCGCGGAACTGGAAAGTGGTCAATTATATCTACTCGTATAGGAAAAACAAACTTTTTACGCTGAACTCCAGAGCTTTGTAAGAACTACAAGGTCCACGAAGATATTGTTTGATTTCTCATTAAATAAGCAAAAACCTTGCTCTTGGGTCGAATGGAGACCCCCTCCCAGAGAAAAAACTGCATCTGGCGTGTAAAGTTGCCGACTATATTAGTATAACAATCACATACTTACTGCTGTGATCTTGACAAAATATTTCATTTACTAGAGAGGATTTTATCATTCTGTGGTTGGAGTTCTTTCTAGACATTTTACTATGTATATTAGCATATGCTTTAGTGAAGTTTTATCATTACTTGTCATATTCTTTTCTGTAAAAGCAAGTAAAATTTTTTTCCGATTAAATCGAAATAATCGATTAAAATCCTCTCCCATTATAAACCGATAATCGATTATGAAATTTGTCCGATTATACAACACTAACAAATACTGTTTCATTCAGAGGCTTTACTAAGCAGAGTAAAACACCTGGACGATTCAGACTAGCTAATCTGGCAATGGAGGTTCAAGACAGAAAGTAGAAAACAGTCCAATTTTGGTAGACGATTAGGCTATTCTCTATGTCGGCATGATTTCACACAAAGGATCAATTAGAGATAAGCACAGAGAAGTTCCGAAAATAGTTGGGGGATAAACTCGGTGTTTATCATAGAGCATAGTGTATGGAAATTGCTTTATATCTAGAATCTGACGTTTATATCAAGGACAAAATACTAGAATTCATTGAAGGAACCATTGATGAATTTGCTCTTAGCTCCTCAAGCTCCAAAATAAAAGGAGATTTGAAGAAGGAGCAAAAAAAATCACAGATTTTTCATGGGCACTGTGAAAAATCTAGAGGCACATCCCCCTGCAAAAATGGCGGAAATTTGGTCATTTGACCAGTCCGTCATCAAGAATGTTATGAGATCTTTTTGGGTGAATTAATTCAATTATTGATGTTTTTAGGAAGTATACAAATAAATCTTTATGATCAAATGCTGTTTTGCCCTTCAAATGCAAAAAACTGCAGAAATGCTACTTCTAGCTGAACTTGTCTCTTTATAGATACCAGTATTCTCTTATGACCATACAGGATATCGACGCTCTTTCTACATGTGCCTGTGATGCAGAGCTACAAAAGACTGATTGGGCTATTATAAATGTACCAATGGGGCTATAAATATTTATTTTGCCTCAGACTAGTTCGAACCAATCAGGATGCATAAATTACGTCACGTGTACACTGTCTAAAATTTCAGTAGACTGTCGACAATCCCGCCATTGCTGTATAAAATAAAAGCCCTTTGATTCGGTAAATTGCAGTACATCTGTAATTTGCGATTCGGTTGGGTTCAGAAATGATTTGTCTGGTCCATGTTTACAATTTAACTGTTCTTAAATGATGCTATTCAATTTGAAGACATTTACAATTAAAACACTCTCTAATACGCAAGATCGTGAATGCAGCGCGTGCAGCTTGTCCGTTCTGATTTTTCCTTTAGTCACCTACCAAAACAATTGTTCAAACTTGGGCACCTTTTCTGCCCTAGTAAATTGATGACGTCATAACAATAAAGAGCATTCAAAGGAGTGTGCGAGAACATTCGTATAGTCTTGGTTAGAAGTATTTGAGATCTTCTGTATTGGCTGAACATTATTTTATTGACCAATCATATTGATTGTTTCAAAATGAATCAAATGTTACTTTGGTTACTTGTATGAGCTTAGGGTGATAGTTAGTCAAAACATTGGTTGGTCCAGGTAAATGTTATTTTAACATATCGGTTTATACGCTAACAGTAACAGTTTAAAATACATGGAAAAAATGCCATAGGGACCAAAAATTTACATTGGTATTCTGAATTGGCAGTGTTTGGTTTACACAGGTATTTTTTATACAAGTATATGAAAAGAAAGAAAATTCTTTAGGACCAAAAAATTTTATCGGAATAGACAGGTTATTAGATTAGACAGGTATCGGTTTAAATAGTTTCCACTGTATCTTTTTTCCCAACTGTGGTTCTAAATTTTACCAATCACATGTAGATGGAATTGTCACCAAAACTAATGAAAATTTACTGGTTCAAAAGTAGCAAATTTTCTGTGAATTTGCCATAATTTCTGTAATCAGTACTAATTATAAGTAATAAATCAAGTTAAAAAGAAAATTATTTGATTTATCATTCAATTCTGATATTTTGACTGTCTAAGCAGTCATTTACTTTACCTAAGCACTTCCCAAAATATTCCCAAACGTTATAAAATTTTCCAAATCACACGGGCCCTGCCCCCATTTCCAAATTACTGAAAAAAAACCCTGTGACATCACTCATTCATAATGGTCTTTACAGGGTACCTTCCACTACATGTGCAGTGTATGTACATTTGTTTGTGTAGTTGCCAGTTTTGGCCTTTTCCTTGTACAATTTTTAGGATGAATATTTGTTTTGGATTTCTTTTATTCATACATCGTGAGACTGCCAAACTAAAAATCTTATCATCAAAATTTGGCCATGGGAGCAGCCTGTTGGAAGGAAAGTTAGAAAGCCATGATTGTGTAAAAAGAAAATGTCCACCCTTGGATTTTTTACGTTTTATCATAGACTTGTAGAGGAAAGGGTTTGTGCAGAAGAAAGGGTTTATGACTAAAACTACGATACCTCGCCACTGTGGATTTACTATCAGATTGTCAAAAGTTCTTAGGCTCAGAGTTTTTACATACAAGTGTAATATTATATGGACCGCCACTTGACTTATCAACTCTCAAGTTAAATAGCTTTGTTATCTTTATGCCCTGATCAGGCTATTTATATGTCCATGCTATGTAACGGCTCAGGCAATTTGTTAGCCTTTAGATGTATCTTTCTTTTACTTTTAGTTTCTGGATGATAACTCAAACACTTTGTCTACTGATAGTTTAAGAAAATATTTGCACTGCTGTACATGTGAAATGCACCTTAATTGTTTATAAGACGTAAAATACTCTGACATTTTCATTCTGATCTTTACACAGCAAAGATCAGATACGGTAGATTTGACAGACACATCCTTGCTAGTGGACATCTCTGATGCTCTGAGCGAAAGAGACAAAGTCAAGTTCACAGTGCATACAAAGGTAGGATTCTATGTTTACCCTAGTATACTGTCAGATTACAGTACAGTAATAATATTTTTGGTTTTGTTGCAAGAAAGCATGGACAGTTATACTGCATATTGTGCTAGGCACTAAGGCGGACGTAAATTGATATAAGAAATTGAAATTAGTACGGGTACATGTAGTGTTGCCTTGATTATGAATGGCTGTTAGCCAATTACATGTATGAGAAATTCATTTACATTTTGTATGTGTAAACTGTGGTTTCAGACAACTCAACCCAGATTTAAGGAAGGAGAGTTTTCAGTAGTGAGACAGCATGAGGAATTTGTATGGTTACATGATCGATATGTGGAAAACGAAGAATATGCTGGAATAATTGTAAGTATTCTTTTAAGTCTAAACTTGTTTGATGCAGACTTCTGTGTTATCTTGTTTGATGCAGACTTCTGTGTTATCTTGTTTGATGCAGACTTCTGTGTTATCTTGTTTGATGCAGACTTCTGTGTTATCTTGTTTGATGCAGACTTCTGTGTTATCTTGTTTGATGCAGACTTCTGTGTTATCTTGTTTGATGCAGACTTCTGTGTTATCTTGTTTGATGCAGACTTCTGTGTTATCTTGTTTGATGCAGACTTCTGTGTTATCTTGTTTGATGCAGACTTCTGTGTTATCTTGTTTGATGCAGACTTCTGTGTTATCTTGTTTGATGCAGACTTCTGTGTTATCTTGTTTGATGCAGACTTCTGTGTTATCCTCTGGGTTTCTTATTCAGGTGTACATTATTGTTTACACAGAAATAACATGACATGATGTACCAGTATTTCATTGCTGATATTTCATTCCTTTTCAAGTTCAAGATGCCCTCTTCTTTCGTAATTTAAGCGTTATGAGTGGACTTTCAGAAAGTTAACATAGAGTCAGAGTATTTTCTTTATAGGTATTTTTAAGATGGCAGATATTTCAAGGTGTGCAAAGATCCACATAATCATCCCTTGGTAAAAATGGTTATGAGGGATATCTCTATCCATTCCCTCTCCTGCCAAGTGATTGAGGGTGCATTGTGTTATTTGACTTGTTGTTGTATCTGAACTCTTCTACTGTTATGACAGTCAGAAATAATCAGAATGATCCTACAGGGTATTGTAAACTAAATTAAAGAAGGTTGGCAGCCAAACAATTGATACATGTACAAGTACAACAATAGATTTGGTTTGCTGCAGTATATTGATGGATCAAACCTCTATCACTGCCATCTTGCAGAATATTGATAGATTTATGTGTGATTACAGATACCCCCATCACCGCCAAAACCTGATTTTGACGCCTCTAGAGAAAAGCTACAAAAACTTGGAGAAGGGGAGGGAACTATGACAAAAGAAGAATTCACCAAAATGAAGCAAGAACTTGAAGCGTGAGTAAAAAGATCAGATAGATGTTTATATTTATTTGCATAAATTTGTTCAAAGGCGCATGTTTCATAAGCTCTTACATAATCATTTTGCTGGTTGTATTGTTAAAAAGGTATTATTTAGCTCTACTGGTCAAAGACCAGTCGAACTTATGCGATCGCCGTGTGTCCGGCGTCCGTCTGTCTGTCTGTCTGTTAAACTTTTCTTGTGAGTGCGAATCCTCTGAATCTGTGAATAGTACAAAATAAATTCTTTTTGCATTATAATGGGTCTGTGGTCTAGTTGTGCACCTGATATTTTGTTTTAGCCCCTGACCCCCATGGTCTTGGAAAATGGGTGTGGTCATTTTCTCCTATATAACTCTATGTAATCTTGTGAGCACCAATTCTCAGAAAGTATAATTAATAGAAAGATAATTATTTTTGCTTTATTCCCAGTTTGTGGTCTAGATGTGCACCAGATATTTTGTTTGAGCCCCTGACCCTCAGGGTCTTGGAAAATGGGTGTGGTCATTTTCTCCTATATACATGTAACTCTATGTAATCTTGTGAGCACCAATTCTCAGAAAGTATAATTAATAGAAAGATAATTGTTTTTGCTTTATTCTCAGTCTGTGGTCTAGATGTGCACCTGATATTTTGTTTGAGCCCCCTGAACCCCCCCCCCCTTCATTCCCAGGTTCTTTGAAAATGGGTCATTTTTTCCTATATAACTCTATGCTATCTTGTGAGCACCAATTTTCAGAAAGTATAATTGATAGAAAGATAATTCTTTTAGCATTATACATGTATTAATCATTCTCTGGTCTTATATTATGTTGAGCCCCTGACCTCAGGGTCTTGGAAAATGAGTGTGGCACTTACTGTCCCGTTCACTAATTCCAGAGCACCCTGTTTTGGCAATTTATTCTGTCATCTGATGAATTTTCCTATTCTTCATTGTTTCCGGGAATTGACCACCTTAAGTCGTAACTGGAAATTAACTTCAATTTACCCTATCAGCTGCCTTGTCTACGAGAAATTCCCATGTTAATTTCAAGCAGCCGCCATATTGTTCTCCGTGTCAACAATAGTAAACAGTGACATCAAAGCCTCCGACGTCACACATTTTCAGCGATTTTACTATAGAAAATCCCCATAGACTTTTCATTTTCCGTCCTATTTCTAACTTAACTGACGCACAGTCAAAACAATGGTATTTTCTGTTACGACTAAAGGAGTACTATAAATCTGATATCTTTTTGGAAGATGACATTATCATATTTTGGAGAAAATCAGGAAAACAGGGTGCTCTGGAATTAGTGAACAGGACAGTAGATTAATTTAAACAAACAACCAGGAGAGCTTCAGTCTCATCAGAGACTTCTGGTCTTACAGCAGTCTTCACGAAAACTTTTTTTTTAACCACTATAGCCTGGCCATTAATATTGTTTGTTAGATTATTTCTACTAGAATTGCACAATTTTTTGTGGTCCCCAGGCGTCAGGCTATTGAGTTTTGGTGAAGACTGTTACAACTTTTTCTCTCTTTTTAAAAGTCCATGTTTCATTTTAAGCATGTTAAAAGATGCAGAAATTACATAAAAATGAATCTAAAAAATGGAGATACTATTGATCCAACAAAGTTTTTATTACTTGAAAGTAGGTTGAAAATAAAGCACATGCTCAGTGACAGTTGATTACTGAATTTATTGCAAGTACACAATACATCTCTGAATGATTAACTCTGACAATAATTCACAAAACAACACTACAAAACATGCATAAATACACCTTTACTTGGTGCAGTGAAGATCATGTACATGTATATCTTTTCTATATGTTTCAGCGAGTACCTTGCAACTTTCAAGAAGACAGTTGCCATGCATGAAGTGTTCTTACAGAGGATAGCTGCTCACCCTGTATTGAAGAATGACATGAATTTTGAAGTCTTCCTAGAATTTGATCAAGATGTAAGTCAAACTTATGATAAAGGATAACATCCAGAAATTGGAAACTTAAATATCTTCTAATATTTTTCTTTCAGTCTTTTATTTTGAGAAAAACATTCATATTGATATTCATTTTAGGGAACTGTAAATTATCAAAGCTTCTATTAACTAGTGTATTATACCATCAACTCTGAAAGAAGTGAAGAATTCTTTCTGTCAAGAGTACCGGTACATGTATATAAGATTTTTCTCAACTTACTATTTGGTGACTAACTTAGTACATGACTGTATGTTTTCTAGGGCTGGGATGATTCAGGTATCCTTCGATTTGGTTCAGTTTCGAAGCACAAGGCCTTGATTCGGTTAATTTCGATTCGGTTCATTTGAATGAGATTAAGACAAAGTAATATGTTAAATGGATAAAATTCACAAAAATGAAAAAAAAAATTGATTTGACCAAGACATCAATTCAGTATAACCTTATCAGCATAATAATTTGCATACATCTGAAGAATATGTAGGTATATATTTCAAAAAAATTTCATCAGTTTTACATCTAAAATTATGTTGGATGCATGTGCTCCAACACAACAGCATTTTCTGTGAGATTAATATATATACAGAGTTCAACAACCCATTTTCAAGAACCAAGTAATGACAGGTTTCACAGTAAATATTTCAGTGGACATATTTTTCCTTACATGATATTTGGCGACTACAATCCCCATTTATTCTTGTTGTTGCTTGTACAAAGCATCCTCTGATAAGTTCACGGAAAGCCAAAGTAGATCTACTTTCGCTTTCCTTTTCATGGGAGGTCTGCAAGATTGGGGAAATTGCACGTAAATCGAAGTGACAAGTGGATGTACGCTCCTTTCTTACTTTCTGACCTTCTTAAATATAATTTCTAAACTATTTTAAACATTTTCTGGTCACCATTTGGCTTAGGTTTACTTGGATAAATTATGTCTGAACGTCGCAATCTGCAATTCTACGTCATTGCACCAAACAGATAGTGCTAATTTTGAAGCACAGAAATTTTCCGTGCACCACCCAGCCCTAATGTTTTCAGGTATTTATGGAATGTTGAATGTTTGACCTTATTTACCTATACAATACATTTATATATATTCTTTATAGTTGAGTGTTAGAGGAAAGAACAAAAAGGAGAAGTTGGGTGGCTTTTTCAAATCAATAACCAAGACAGCAGATGAAGTTATTTTATCCAATCAAAAAGTGAGTATGCTATTCATGGAAATTTATGGATTTTGTCAGAGGTTATTTGATTGAATGAGATAGAGAGGTGTTCTAGAAGCCCTATCTCGAGAAATATGAAGCATTCAAATCACAAGTAATTATTGTGGTGTGTATAATTTACCTGTGATTTGAACTTAACTTTTCTGTCTGGGACATTTTGTGTTTCTCAACCCTCCTTAAATATACTTCTTCAGTTTTCAATGTTTAACCAATGCATTTTGAATGAAATAAAGCATACAATTTATGAAGGTGAGATGTATAAGGAAAGAGCTCTCTATAATATTTAAGCTCAAATTTCTGCTGAATGCTTTCAAGTGAAACAAAAATTCGACATATCTTAAGAAAAATAGAAAGATAGAGAGGGAGTTTAATACAACCCTGTAAAATGTAATCAATGTTTTCTTTCATTTTTTAGGATGTTGATGAATTTTTTGAACATGAAAAAGGTTTCCTGATGGAATATCATACAAAGATAAAGGATGCCACGGGGCGGTCAGATAAAATGACCAAGACTCATAAAAGTAAGGTCTAACACTGAACGGTCAGATACATGTAAAATGACCAAGACACATAAAAGTAAGGTCTAACATTGAACTGTCTGATAAAATGACCAAGACACATGAAAGTAAGGTCAAACACTGAGTTGTCAGATAAAATGACCAAGACACATAAAAGTAAGGTCTAACACTGAACAGTCAGATAAAATGACCAAGACACATAAAAGTAAGGTCTAACACTGAACTGTCAGATATAATGACCAAGACTTATAAAATGAGGGTCTAACCCTGAACAGTCAGATAAAATGACCACACACATAAAAAAAGTAAGGTCTAACACTGAACTGTCGGATATAATGACCAAGACTTATAAAAAGAGGGTCTAACCCTGAACAGTCAGATAAAATTACCAAAACCCTTAAAAGTAAGGTCAACACTGAACGGTCAGGTAAAATGACCATGACACATAAATGTAAGGTCTAACACTGGATAGTTAGATAAAATGACCATGACACATAAAAGTAATGTCTGAGTATGAACTTTCAGATAAAATGACCAAGATTCATAATAAAAGTAAGGTCTAAGACTGGATAGTTAGATAAAATAACCAAGACACATAAATGTAAAAGGCTTAAGGTCTGATAATGAACTGTCAGATACCGTATATCGGGTAATTTTGGCGTCGGGAAATGTTGGCGAATTTGGTCCAAATCAGACGATGGAAATGTTGATGCTTTTAAAATTGGCGGATTGTTTAAATCATCCACCAAAATTATAATGGTCAAATTCAATGTTTAAAGACCACTGAAATGAACATGAAATTACTAGAAACTAAAAGAAATATGGTCGGTGCTTTATTCATGAATATAAGAGACGCTGTTCATACATGTAGTTAAAAAGAATTTGTTTTAATATTACAGTTATGGACACTGAGAATTAGCTTAGCGGTGATCATGCAGTTAATTTTTCGGATTTTGTTTTGTAAATATATGTTCGACTAATGACAGTCACGGCCAACAAGTCCGATCGTACAAAGTTGAAAATATTCCATCCTATCTAACCCTCAATAAACGGAACCTGTGTGAAATCTTTCCAAAGCGTGGGTGTTCATTACAGCACCTTTTGCGTTCATTGCTAATGAGATAATAGGATTAATACAAGATACATGGGTACACAGTTGTTTTGACCTTAATTGTTTGTTTGAAGGCAAACAATGATACTTGTAAATACATTGTACGACATGTTCAGCATAGGCGAATATATTACGCATATGAAGTCATTACCCAGTAGAAAACGGACAATATTTTTTACAGTGTCGGATCTCTAGCTGAATGAATTCCGTCTTTTATGGATGGAAATTTTGGCGATTTCATTAAATCTGTCAACAAAGCCAAAATTTCAATCGCGCCAAAATTACCCGATACACGGTAAAGTGACCAAGATTCTTAATAAAAGTAAGGTCTAACAATGGATAGTTAGATAAAATTACTACATAAACAATAGACTGTAAGATAAACTGTAAGACACATAAAAGGGAGGTCTAACACTGAATTGTCAGATAAAATGACCAAGACACATGAAAGTAAGGTCTAACACTGAACTGTCAGGTAAAATGACCAAGACACATAAAAGTAAGGTCTTTTACTGAACTGTCTAATATTTTATGACCAAGACACATTAAAGTAAGGTAAAACACTGAGCTGTCTGATAAAATGACCAAGACACATAAAAGTAAGGTCTAACATTGAACAGTCAGATAAAATGACCAAGACACATTAAAAATACTCTTTTTCATTATGTCTCATTTCAAAGGAATTTCTTAGAAGGGTGCCTTCTCTTTTGTTCATCATAAATGGACTCAAAATACATAATTTATTATACATGTAAGCTACATGTATGTTACTGTATACATGTACATAGAAACTGAAGGGAAAGTCTATTTAGATAGGATATTTAAAACTCGCAAAGGTCAAAGTCATATACATGTACATGCATAATGTCAAAGTCAAACCCAGTGAGGCAACAAGTAGGGATGTAACAATTCACCGCGGTGCACTGTGCACCACGATAAAACCCTTCGATTTGTTGAATCCATATTTTGCATGTCGAATGGTTCAGAAATATATTTTTACTTTCACACTTAAAAGGGTTTCTAATTGGTCAAACGTTGCTTCATTGACCAATAAAATCGATCGTTTCATATGTTACTTGCGTAAACGGAATATGACTGATGAGTTTAAAAGTTACTAAGGACGCCCAAATCTCTCTTCTTTTCCCTTGTGGATATGCAAGAATAATATTAAGAATATGACAGATTTAAATGTGCTTCACTTAAGTTAGCTATAAAACAGGAAATAAAGGAGATACGGCGACCCGCCGAGGTTAAAACAAGTAAGAATTTTTCCTGGTGGGGTTTCAGACTATGATCGTAAGTTGCAAGTATTGTGGTGTTAAGCATCATTTGACGTTAAAAAAAACATATTGAAAGAAGTATACAATGTATCTCCTGAGACTCCTCATCCAAACTTTCAAGCATTCATCAATGTTCAAGGACAGCATCAAATACCATAGCTTTATTCAAAGCATTCATGAGGCATCATCATTATATTTTATCATTAAAGAAAGAAGTCAATGAAGGTGAAAAACGTTTTTTCTGTTCTCTTTTGTTTGTATAAGTGTATCGTATCAAAAATAGCCGAAACCGAGGCCTTGAACCGCGATACATATCGTATCGTGAGGGAAGCGCATCGTTACTGCTCTAGCAACAAGATATGTATTGTCTCTCTAACGCTACGATCCATGTGAATAAAATCATTTATCTGGTATTACAGTTCATAATTCTACATCTTTGAAATAATAAAGTTTACGTTTTAGCTTGTTCTTGCTCATTCACAAATGATTTTAAATTTTGATTATTAGATGTTGCAGACACCTACATTCAGATTTCCTCAGGCTTTGTGCAACTAGCAACAATTGAAAACACAGAATTAGACAAGTAAGAAAATTAAAAACATAAAATGAAATAAAACTTAGAACTAGACATCATAAAAAACTTGAATTTCTAGAACTCTTTCTTTAGCTGTTTGAGATGCAAAAAGTAATATGTTATCTAGAATGTTGGCTATGTCTCGAATAAAGGTATCTAGAATTAAGATGAAGTGTATATGTTTAGATCCCATCTATGATTATTAAAAGTTCTGACTGAATTTATTCTTGACATTTTAGAATATTCACAAAGGTTTCTGAGACCCTAGAGAAAGCCAGAGTAAGTTGATTGGACAGTTCTGGTAAACTTTTGATTTGAAATAAGCTACTTTTGTAGTTTTAAAATGAGTAACAAATAACGTACATGTAAGTAATCATACACAAAATTGAACTAATGCATAATAAACTTCCTTCATACCGTAAAACAAGATAATTTAGCACACAATTTGTATATACATGTAACTATATACATGTCCCTGCTTACATGTTAAAAACGTGTGCTAGAATTTTAACTTGTTGGTTCCATTGCTCTGAATTAAGTTTGTGCCAAAAGGTTATATTTCCTGGTTTGCACAAAATATTCTAATTTACAGTATGTAGTTTAGGCCTGTATGACATGAAAAACAAATTAAACATATTGAAGTAAAAAAGATATTTGTCCTAATTTTCAGAAACTAGAAGGAAGGATAGCATCAGATGAGGATTTGAAGCTATCAGACACGTTACGTTACTATATGAGAGATTCCAGTGCTGCCAAAGACCTGCTATTCAGGCGAGCGAGACTTTTAGCTGATTATGAAAACGCCAATAAAGCCTTGGAAAAAGCCCGCACTAAAAATAAAGATGTGGCTCAGGTGAGATCAGTACTAAAATTTGATCAAACAGGAACATAGACGGCTGAAAGATATGTACAACACTGATCAATTTCAGAATGAGAATTGCGATTGCATAATTGTAGCTACATACATATATTTTACTGTCGTATATTTAAAATAGTAGTCTGATTGAGAAAATTTAGAAAAGTTCTGTCAACAAAACTAACAAAATTCATGCAAATGAGGCATACAATTTTCTGAGCATTCCACAGGCATTATAAAGGTCACAGTTTTTCTATGAATGCATAATGAAAACGGATGAATTTTGTTGGAGAATTTCTTTGAATGTACAATGTAAGATAAGAACTCTATTGAAAAAAAAAGGATGAATAAAAGTTACCTTAGTACAGGTGTACTTTATCGTTGTTTAGGCAGAGAAGACACAACAGACATGCTGTGAGAAGTTTGAAAAAATGTCAGAAGTAGCCAAAAAAGGTATGAAATGTAAAAGCATTATCAACAAAATAAATAAAATAGCTGACAAATAGTCCTATTTTTAGCTCGCCGAGACAAAAAGTCCGGAGAGCTAATGCCATACCCTCGGCGTCATTGTGGTTGTTGTCGTATGTAGACAAAACTTTAACCTGGCTATATCTCTTGAACTATAAGGGGTAGGGCTTTGTATTTCACATGTAGATACCTTGTGATGAGACCTTTCATTTGAGACCATGACCTTTGACCTAGTGACCTTGACCTTGGACTTTGACCTACTTTTCAAAAACTTTAACCCGGTTTCTTACAAAAACCTGTATAGGCGAGCTATGGTATCTTTGATTACCCTATGTTTGTGATTGGTTTGTGCAATGAAAGGAATTACTTTTTAAGTTGATACATCTTTTATGGTTTATGTATTGTAGAATTGACTGAATTCAAACAGAGGAGAATAGCTTATTTTAAGAAGAATTTGGGAGATTTAGTGGATCTTGAATTAAAACATGCCAGGGTAAGTTTACATGTAATATTAACATAAATTATAATATCACTTTTACTGACTTAAGCAAAGCCTGCATAAGCCGTGGTCATAGTATGTTGTCTGGTGCATCCATATCTGTCATATGGAACATCATATCTGTCATATGGAACATCATATCTGTCATATGGAACATCATATCTGTCATATGGAACATCATATCTGTCATATGGAACACCATATCTGTCATATGGAACATCCATACATTGAAATACATGTACACTTACACATGTAACACAGACAAACTTTAAAGGAGCTGTAACGATAAGGGCTTGATTTAGCCCTGAAATCATTCGACTATTTCTCGTGCGCTTTCCTTCCTTTGAAGGAAAAGGTTGTTTAGGAGAAAAATATTAAGTATTAGAAGATTTCTCATAAGTATTTTATTTTAAAAAAAATTATGTAAGATTTGTTAATTTCGGCTTGAATAGGTAGGGGGTAACAATGTCTGTAAACGTTAAATAGCGAACGAAAAGATACAAAAATTGCATTTTTTACATAAATTTAAGTGTTTTATGTTTTAATCCTCTCTTATTTGATTTTAAAAATGAAAAAGAAATAATCACTTCAAAACCAGTAAGTCGTAATCGGTAAAATATGCAATCCGGAGACTGAAAACCATTATATTTTGTACTAAACAGCCACATTGTAAGCTTTCAGGCGAGAAATACACACTGTGTAGAAATAGACATCTTTATGTCGTTTATTTCGATCGTGTATATTGTATATTTCATCGGAATCCTCAGAATAGATTGTTCCATTGTATAACAAGAAGAAATGGGCAACTTTTATCTATCTAACCACTTTTAAGTCAGATTCTCATAAATAGCCCATCCCCCCTTTTTTCGTTTTTCGTCTGTGGGACATTGATCCACTCCGAGCTACAGAACCAGACTTGGTCAGAAAACTGGTAATAATAATATACACCTTTGGTAAAAGTGGCATTCTGTAACTCGGGGTGGAACAATGTTGTAGAAAACTTTCTCGTTTTCCATTGATTTCTATAGGAACATTTTAACCCAAATATCGGTATTGTTATTGATTATTTATTCAACCGGACATAAGATTCTGATATACATTAAGTTAGTTGATATTTCTACTGGAAAATTTCTTCAAATTTCCCATTTTGAAATTTCCACTTTTCAGGGCAGATTTAACGTCTTATCGTTACAGCTCGTTTCATATCAAAAACATCAAAATGAGGAATGTCTGAAGATACGTACATTATTGTTTTTCAACTGCTTCTAAAGTGTTCGTGAACAGTATAGCTAGTAAAATTATATAGACTGTTAAAATAAAAAATTATCTGTTTCAGGCCCAAGTTCAGCTACTGAAAAATTGTATAAGTGCATTGAAAGAGGAAGTATGACAAGGGAAGACAACTGTGATAACAAACTAAAGTGATCAGTGTGTGAGTGCATGGTAAAATGGTATTTCATATTATTATAAATGTTTTATAATTTTTCAAGTTTCAATGTCTCCATGAATGAGGACTTGGCATTATCAGATATCTTTGTTTCCTGACTTTCTAGAAGTGTAAAATCCCTATACATAATATGTTTTGTGCAATAGTACTGTAGTATGATACATGTATATTCTTTATACTGATTCGCATTTACTATAGACGATTCATTTTGGATATGTATTGAACTCAAACTGATGGGGAAGAAGGGGGAAAAAGAGACAACTGTTTAAAATACATTAGATAGAACATGTGCCATACTTTTCATAAAGATACATAATTTTGGGGTGATAGTAATTCAAGCTATAAGAACATACAGTATGTGAGAAATGTATAGAAATCACATGAACAAATGCATGTATATCAAGTTTTTAAGTTTTATAAGTGCTTGATCTTATACATTCCACATTTCATGTAGAAAGTCTGTTTCATATTTTATTTATTTTGTACAAAGTAACATTATTGAAGGGAAATGATAAGGTATATGTAAATGTCCATTTTTTTCATTTTAATCAAGTCTGTAATTGATGTTCTCTACATTAGTACTTGGATGCTCCAAACAAATGTATTCTGTATTATGATTCTTTAATATGCGTACATGTATTACAAGCCTCAACAATGGGAGTGAATGAGAGAAATTTTTTTTTTGCACATTTGGTGTACATAGAGAGGATATGAAATTAAAATTAGAACAGATTATACAATATGTAGCATCTTGGTAAAAATATTTTTGTATGGATTTTTTTTAAATTGAAATTTGCTTGATAGTGAAGATGAATTAGCAGAAATAATTTTATATATCACTTTCAGCAGGGTTGTATTATGATATTTTATTATTTTGCATCTCTACTTGAATCAGTTTCATCTATCACCATTGTTTGAAACATTGTACATGTAACTTCACTGATGTTCCATTTTATCAATATTTGGCACAAAACCAGTCTTTTTGTATGTACGTTGACCTTGTAATATTTTACTTTGTTAGGAATTGTTAAGTTTTTATCTTGTGTTTATGAAGATTTGAACCATTCATTAGAAAATTTAAATGTTTATGTATGGAGATTGTCACTATTTGTAAAATTGTTACTACAGTATCAGAATAATGTGTGCTATAAACTATCTTTAAACTTTCAAACTATTACACAATTTACCGTAGCCGTAATTTGCTGCTGTATACATTAAGTTAATGTAACCTCTTTGAAAACAAGACCAAACAAATATGATTTTGTCATTAAGAAGTGTGTGTATCATATCACCATCTTTGTCATATAGATAAGATGTTCATGAGACAAAGTGGACCAACGAAAATTCTCACATCTTATAAAACTGTATCAATTATCTATAAACAATTACATGCAAATAGAATTTTATTATATGACCTTGATTGTATTAAACCCGTTTCTTTGTCTGCTCACACCAACTATTTGAAAGTCAACTTTGAAATGATATTTGAGAAAACTGAAGAACTGAAAGGAGTAAAACAAAGCAGAGCCAACCAAAAAAAAAAAGAGATACAGTTAAAAACAAAGCTTATTTGAAATAACGTCTTAAAAATTTATGATATTTGTCATTTTTACTATTTCGGCAAGAAGGGAAAAATGAGTTATTTAAAGATAAGCCAGTTGGACAGTTTGTATGTACATGTGTAAGCTGCATTAGCAGTGATAAAATCATAATAAACATATTTTGTATGATATGAACAAGTTGAAACATACATGTATTATATCTTGTGCAGCCTTGTCTATGTGGCAAGAAACTATTATATAACTTCTAAATGATAATAAAATGCTATCTATATAATGACCTGCATATTGTTTTTCTACACATATCTTTTATTCACGGAGTAAGATGGCTTTCATCAAAGTTCAACAACAGATGTACACATGTTCATTCTCCATTGGTATTGTGCTTGAAAAACTTTTTGTTCATTCTTATTTTACTTGAGGATACATCTCCTACTGTAACAGAAATCTGTCAAACATGCTCAAATTTGTTACTCTTGTTTCTTGTTTGAAAGGACTAGGATTAATGATTTTCAAGGTCAAAAGTCACAGGCTTGAAATAGGTCAAATTGATATAAACACTCAAAAATATTTTACTACAAAACTTGGTGTTCTTATGATGCAAAAAAGATGGATATTGATATTTAGCTCTTCTGGTCAAGGACCAGTCGAGCTTATCTGATCGCCGTGTGTCTGTCTGCTAAACTTTTCTTGTGAATACAAATCCTCTGAATCTGTTAACAGTAGAAATTTATTCTTTTTGCATTATATAATGGGCATATGGTTTAGTTGTGCAACTTGTGCTCCAGATATTTTATTTGAGACCCTGACCCCTAGGGTCTTGGAAAATGATGTGTGGTCATTTCCTCCTGTGTAACTGTAATCTTGTGAACACAAAGTCTCAGAAAGTATAATTGATAATTTCTTTTTGCATTATGATAAATCTCTGTTCTTCTTGCATGCACATATGATATTCTGTTTGAGCACATATGATATTCTGTTTGAGCCCTTGACCCCTAGGGTATTGAAAAATGGATGTGCCACTTGCATGAATTGAACCAAACAACCAGGAGAGCTTCAGTCTCATCAGAGACTTCCAGTAAAATCAAATGTGAAGAAATGCTGGAATTGACCAAAATCACAGTATATCTAGGTTTCCACTATATATAATTCACCAATGACAAAGTAGCCATTCATGTACTGAGGTAATCTGTGTAGAGTGATGATGTGTCAATCTTTGGATCATTGTTGTATCATTACCTATACATTAGGTGATCCATAGGGCAACACAAAGTCTATGTAAGGTTATAAGCTTATCCATCCTCAATTACTGTAAATTCCTTCACCTCTGTGACACAATTCTACTCGTAAAGGCTGCCGCATCAAAATTTAAAGGTTGACTCCACATTTGAAGAAATTGCTCCATGCAGTTTGCAGTAATAAATGTACATGGATACATAAATACTACAATGTATCAAAATGCTCAGGGGAAAATGAAAAAAAAACTATCCCTAGGAATCTTTGTAAAATGTTTTGTTTTGCCATATTTTAAGCTTTTTAAAACAAAAATTTTCAAGCTCTTTTATCACAAGATCCAATGAGGATACTCTGAAATTAGTATCACATGATGAATACCAGTGTCATACAAACATTACTGGTGTCGGAACAGTTTCCGGACGATTTCGAAGGTTTTTTTGGGATAACTCCTCCGTCCTTCAATGGAAAACATTCACATTTCTCTCAAGTAATGTTATGCCCTTCCCACAGATACTCGTGTTGAAAGAAAATATTAAATCTCTCAAGAAATATGGTTTCTAGACTGATTTTATGACCCTATATTTTGGTCAGTTTTTGCAAATCACTGGAACAGTTTGCGGACACCGGATTTTAAATCTGTCAATCTCGATCAATTTCAGCCCAAACTGGATGATTTTTGGATATTTTCTTCAATCTTTTCTACAAATGACTGTGTAAAAATAATTTTGAAAATAGAAATGAAAGTTCTCAAATCACAGATAAAAATAGTATGGTTCTCGATGACTTCCCCTGGTGCGCAATATTAAATGGGGCAGAAAGGGGTAAAAAGGTGGTGTGATAAAGCAACTTTGATGCAAAATTTTGTTTACATGATTCGTGATTTGAATTCTGCATTTAAAAATCTACAAAATTGTCACAAAATTTAATTTCTTTCAAAGTACTTGAAAAGGGCGACTGTACAGAAACTGTTCTGACACCAGTAGTTCTTCTAAATTTTGCCTCTGTTACATACCTCTTTATGGTCATAAACAGGCACGCTAGCCATTATTCACAATTAATATGCTTCCAGAGAGTTTCTTCTGTGATAGGTTCTACTCTACCTTATTGTGACAGAGAACGGTTCAGGTGTATACTAATACCTTCCTAAGTGTGCACTATCATCCTAATAGTGCACCCCTGTCTTTCCACAGTAGTATTCTTAACATAAGTGATGCTGACCTGTTTATATATACAGACATGTCGTTTTCATACAAGATATTTAATTAAATTTGTTTGCATACCCAAGCAAATGTTCCTAGATATTTATTTTTTCCTTTAAAGTTAATGCCAAATTTATGTTGCTATATTTTTCTTGTTAAATAATGCCTGTACTTATCTACAAGACTATAGATCTTTTACAGTCAGAGAGGGGTAAATCCAGAATATGCACAAGATTTTTTGAAAGAGAGGTAACTCGTACAATCAATATTCATAACATATATCTTGAAAAGGAGTACACTATCAAAAACAAATGTTCCTAGATAGTTATTTTTTCCTTTAAAATTAATGCCAAATTTATGTTGCTATATTTCTTCTTGTTAAATCATGCCTATACTAGACGACCCCACTATAGATCTTTTACAGTCAAATAGGGGTAAATCCAGAATATGTTTGTCTGTAACACAGGGTTTTTGAAAGAGAGGCAACTCGTGCAATCAATGTTCATAACATATATCTTGAAGACATTTTCTATGAAGGGAACAGTCAGCATAATAATAACAATAGTGTTAGGTTTAGTGTTCACTATGCCGAAATAGTAGTCAGGGTTCTGGCACATAGTGCACGACCCGAAGGGTCGTGCACTATGTGCCAGAACCCTGACTACTATTTCGGCATAGTGAACACTAAACCTAACACTATTATATAAATACTGTAGAGGAAATCTTCCCAAACTGATGATAGGTGTTTCAAGGTCATTGCAGGTGATTACTGGTTTTGCATGATTTCATTATTGTTCATGTATTTCAGGCCAGGTTTAGATTGACTTCGCTACAGGTTCATCATAATTTACACAAAATGTTGGAGTTGTATGTAACAAAAATAATATTCAAAGTACATATAGATACTTTATAACTCAACAAACATTTTGTACAATATTATCACAGCTTCTCAATAGAAAGTATTATGCCTGACAGACTTCCTGAATGCATCATAAAAGATAAACCTCATGTCACATTTAAAGTCTTCATACATGACCTAAAGAAGTTTTTGACCTGAAATTTTTTATCAGCAAAAAAAAAAAAAGAAAAAAAGAAGATTGGAAATACATGTCACACTCTTTTCTTTTACACGGAGAGCATATCTAAGGTCAAATATGATTTGTAAAAGCTTAAAGCTCATTTCTCAAGATGAAATTCAGTCACATGATGTTGAATTTATGATAATAATATTGAATTACTAGAAAAATTGGG
Source organism: Pinctada fucata (assembly GCA_028142955.1). Taxonomy (NCBI): domain Eukaryota; kingdom Metazoa; phylum Mollusca; class Bivalvia; order Pterioida; family Pteriidae; genus Pinctada; species Pinctada fucata. The sequence goes on from AP027107.1 coordinate 51,033,380, forward strand.
GAAAAAAATTGAAGAATGGATATTTTACCAAGGCTGTGAGCCTTTAATATGATTTTATATATTCTTATATTTAAGGCAGTGTGTGCATACAAAAATTGAAGTTTTAAAATAAATTTTAGAATTTCAGACTCAAGACATCAATCTTCAAGTTCAATCATCTCTGCTGGTGTATCACAAATTGTTACAGTTTTGGCACTTTTTACGTCACTTCTCGTTTGTGGACGAGCTGATTTTGGACTGCGGGGTGTTTGCAAACGTGACTCGGTTATCTTTTGACTCTTCTGGCTCATTTGACTTGACGCGTGACTTCGATTTGCGTCCCGAGAGGCCAGCTTTTTTCTTTCCGGAGGCGGTGTATCTGAAAAAGATGTTACAAATAAGGTTATGATCTTCATGATTTTACCAAAAGAAATAAACATATAGGAATTCTTAATAAAGTTGAACAGAAATATGTAGATACAGATAAAAAACAAGACTGTGAGAATTATATGTATAGAAAGTAAGTGTGTAAGTTATAAAATCAGATTTAAGGAATAACAAATTAGCTGAATATTGTTTTTAGAAATGGCATTTTAAAATTAGAACTTGAGACTTTTCAATAAAAACCAATACAAAAGCAATGCAAGACATGCAAAAAAAAAAAACCGAACGAAATTAAGCTTTGGCTTTAACAATCATGCCTTATAAAGTTATAAAAACATTCGAAGAGACAAAATGCACACACAGAAAGTGACCCCAAGTTCTCAATGAAATTTTGAAATATCCATGATAAATTGTCCTATCTTCAAGCTAAAATACAACATGTGAACTCAATAGACGATTTTCACATTACTGCATTTGACTTGTTTTTTACACATCCTTAGACCCGACATGACAACATTTGACGTAACTTTTAACTGTGACGTCGCATCTGAATTATGACGTCACAATTAGAAATAACGTCAAAAGTAGTGATGTCGGGTCTTGAAGTGTCTAAAATGCAAATCTAATGGTAATATGAAGAAGGTCTATTGTATGAAAATGAATATTTTTCATAAAATACCTTTAGCCTTGTAATGTTATGTAAACATACATATTCTGTAGAATGCTTTTAAGGAGCATGTATTGACCAGTAATTGGTCTGGCTTGAACCATTATATATATGGTATATCATATCAGTTATTATGAAGGTGACCAGACTTAAATTGGGTAATTGGATAATCTAACAACAGTCTTAGAATGTGACCTTGACTTTTATTTGGCGATGTATCTTTGAAGGTGACCTTGACTTTATTTGGTCATGTATCTCATTACATGTACAACTGACTTTGAAGGTGACCTTGACTTTTATTAGGTCATGTATCTCATCACAAATGACTTTGAAGGTGACCCTGACTTTTTTGGGTTATGTATCTCATCACAACTAACTATAAATGTGACCTTGACTTTCATAGCTTACCGGTACATGTATATTCATTTTTACAATATAAGTTTGGTAATGTATCTCATCACAACTGACTGTAACCTTTAATTTAAAGGTTGAATATATTATACATGTAATAAAATAATGTAAAATCATGAATGACTTTGAACATGACCATGAATGGTCCATTTTTCAGGTATTCGTACAATGTATATGTTTAGAACCAGACATCACATTATTCGGCAACAATTTTCTGTTTGATGTCACACTGAGAATATTGCCAAATTTTGTCATGTCTTATGTCTGGCTGTCTAACAGGGTATTTGGAAAATCATCTATTATATTGGGTTATGTATTTCACTACAAATGATTTGGTAGGTTACTTTTAGAAAGTCATTTACTCTTGACCTTCATTCAAGGTCTATAGAACAAAGACTTTTACCTTCAGAGTTCAAATTTGAAACTCCCTATATGCTCCAATGTTTTGTTTAAATATCCAATATAATAAAACTGCAAATCTACAGCATGTTTAGAATTAACAACTGAATCGGTTTTACCATTCTTAATTCCTGTCAAAATATCATGCTTGTTATCTGAGATGTTGTAGTTTTCTAGAATGTTTATAAGTATAACTTAAAGCTTTTGGCTAAAAGAAACCAAATTCTATCATAACTTTGGCATGCTGGCATTCCTTTTTGAGGGTAGAAAAACATGTCTGTTTACTAAGGGTTCAATTTGAAGATTTACATAAATTTTGCATTGGTCAAACAGAAAATAAATCCATATTTCACAATAGATAATTTTCTCATGCAGCATGTTCCTTTACCCTCTTTTAGACATTACCTAGGTGGAATTTCTTTCTTAGATGTTTTTCCTATACATATATAAGTTTGTTAGACAATATCTAAAATATATGGTTTAGATGAATCACATAGATATATACACTTTTATGATATAATTCCATTTAAGATGACAAAACAAGTCAAAAGAAACAATCAACACATTGATCAGCATCCATAATCACAAATACATACTTCAGTAAAATGATTAAGTCACAGCATACATGTACATAAGATTCCATACGAGTAATGGTATTAAATGACACCATTTATCTCATCAGCTTCCCCAACCATCAAAGGCCTTAAACAAACTATCACATACCCCATTCTTATATCTTTAAGTCCTTTTTCGGTAAATGCAAAGAATCGTTAAATTATCCTTATTTCACCTGTAGTACTTATTTTTTATCTTGGTAAACCAAATGATGAGAAACAGGAAAGTGAGGGGGATTTAAAAGCTCAAATACATGTAGTTTATAATTAATCTTAAGATAAAGTGTCATATGTGTTATACTGATCAATGAAATAATGGAATGGATAAAAGTACTTGATAGGTGTAAGATTTGTAGTACCAAGAAATTGTTTTAAAAGTGGTGAACTAGGCACATTTGGGATGAGACTACCAGTCCCTCTCATAAAGTGGTAAACAATTTATCTCTCAGCAAAACAAATTTTACAATTTTCACATGATATTCAACATAATAGTTTCATATTGATCAATACTTCTTGTTGCAAATCAAAATTACATTAATAATTTATAAAATACATGTAGTCAACAATAACTTCACAGACAATCTAATTGTATGGGTTTTTCCTGATATATTTGACAGATATAAAACATATGCTGGATCTGATAGTGTAAGCAAAGAAGAAATGAGAGGTGAGGTTATAATTAAGATAATTTCAGGTAACATTTTTATCTCATTCATGGAAAGGAATTTCACTAGAAATCTTTTCATAGTAATGATCTATCAAGTAATACAGTACTAAACTATGATATAATTGATAAAGACTGTTCATTGAATAAAAAAACCTTTAATAGAAATGAAAATTCTTGACCAGTTACATTACAAGTATCTCAAGGTGTTTTGTAAATATTTCTGTAAATTGGTACCTAGAGTTTCCTAATTGTGCCATTTTATGATAAATATGATGAAATCAAAAATGCAGACAAGAGATTATGAACAAAGGTGAACTTTCATTAGAAACAATTTATGGTTTGAATAAAAGATATAAAGAACACTGCATGTGAAATATTTGGACTAAGAAAGAGACTTTGAAGCTTTGCAGTTGATTTTTATAAAGTTTAAGTTCAAAGTACATCCAATATTTTTATAACTTACGTTGTGGTCTACGTGTGGCCAGATTTTCTAGGAATTTTGACAAATAAACCAGTTCCTCATCCAATCTCTTAGTAATCTGGTTAATTTTAGTCTCCCTCTCCTCTGTTTTTGACAGTAGGTCTGAGTAACCATCTACTACTTCCTGGTCTTTGTCTACATAAAACTAAAACATAGAAATCCATAATCAATATTTAGTGCATTTTGACTACACATGCCACAGTTCAATACAAAACTCAATTGTTGATAATATTTTAAAAAAGTGTCTAGTGTTGTCAACAATTTCTTGATTAGCCTCTATAAATCAATTTTTATCTCCACCCCCCCTCCCCCCCCAATTAAATTGTCAATGATAGCCCCTTAATTATTGGAATTTCATGTTACATAGCATTACCAATTACACTGTACTTCCATAATCATCAATCAGTTTTATAGACATACATGTACATTAAATTACTTACATCATTCAATTCCATGTCTTTTTGCCAGCTTTCCACAAGATTCACTATAAAAAAGTAAAACTAGAGTTGACAATAACAAAATTCCTTCTACATGTACATGTACCTTGTAGAATCTTCATACAGGCAATAATCAAAGCTGTTATATAATACTCATGCAATTTAGAGTGACACTTTTGTTAAACCCTTTGATTGTGAAAATTGCGTACATACATGTACATGTATTTCGGAGATAATCTGATCTATGAAAACTTTACAGATCTCCGAAACGTATCTATTTCTCTACCAAACATATTTTTCAAAAATACTTTTTACTTTCAAATTAAATGTATGATAAGGTCAATATGTACAGCAGTACAGAGAAGATATTTGTAAATTTTCTCATTTTATAGATACTGTACCTAATGTTGTACTGAACGTTTGTATAACCTAGACTATGACTTCTGCCTGATGCTATCATTGTATTCATCACACTAGCCTCCCACGATATGATGATAATTACATGTAGAGGTATGTTATAGCCTTTTCATTTTTAACTTTTCCTTTATGAACTTACAAGTTTTCAGACGTCTTCTAGTGAGACTTACTTTTTACACCATCAAGATCATTTTCTAGTTTTTGTTTTATTCTCTCATTTTCCTCCATCTGGTTCCTTAAATCCTCTAGTTCTTTTTCTAGACCTGTGCAACCCTATGTAAAATAAGGTACATGTAAGTGTGACGAAAGCCACGCAAGGGATTGAGTTTTACATGTGTATACATAAATGTACTAGGTCATTGAAACTATAGCAGTTGATCATGTTTATATTCTGGAGAACTGCAGTCACAGAAGAAGATTTAATAAGATAGGCCTAACTGTTCTTTTGATTTTACTAGAAAGTAAAAAGATAGATTGAAATGGATTCCGAATTCATATTTATTTTCCTTTTAATTGTTTCTTTTCGTTTAACTTTGTTAAAATGTTGACTTTTATTGTTCCTTTTTGTTTTACTTTGATACAGTCTTGACTTTTACAAGCTTTGATCCTTCTCTAATGTTGAACTCCCTTACATTTTCTATCTTCTGATTCTCCTCCATGATTGACCTGAGTTTACAGGCTGCAGTGAAGATATCCTGTTCTACATTTTTCCTGTCTTCACCATGCCTCTTCAGCTGGAACATAGACTCGTCCCTCTTCTTCTTCAGATCTTTCTTCAGTGCCTCCTGTAAATACAGGTATATTTATTAGAAATGTTAGCTTTCATTGCAGACTTTAAACGAACAAGGATTTCCATTGTATCAAAGCTGGTAACTTTTAAAACTGCATTAGTTTAAAAAACCCATAACACTCATAATACTTACATTAAGTTCGAACTTCACATTGAGACAATTAATTCTAATTTGCAAATTCTGTAATTTGTTTAATTTGATTCCCACAATGCTAAGAACACTGCAGTAATTGGCACATCTACAAGAACTATTAAGTACCCTTTGTTTTCTGTAAGAGTTTAAATTGAAAGCTAACTGGAAATCTCCATTAAGGTTCCATATTTGGAAGAATCCAATTTCTTAAATCTCTTTTTAATCAAAAACCAATTACCGATATTTTTGTGCAGGTGTTAGCAATTTCCAATCGTTAACATATATACTCAGCGCATTGTTTTGCCGACCAGTTTAAGTTTGTGCTCCGCTCTCATACTGTCAACATGTTACGCTTATAGAAGAAATAAACTTAGAACTTTATTCAGACTTCTGTTCGTACGTTTCAATACACAACGTGAACTAGTTCCTACACCTGTAGGCCATAGGCTTACAGAATTCCAACCAATGCAAAACAAAAATTACTCAAAAGGAGCCGATTTAATTCATTGGAATCATACTGAAAACCAGATTGAGAATTTTATCAACAAGCCTTGACAGTGTATTGATATCAAAAACAGAATCATAAACAAGAGAATATTTACAAGATAATACTTCTGCCGAGGTACATTTGTAAATAATTATTTGGTACAGGCCAAACTGGATGAATAAAAGCCATGACCTTGACCTCAAAAAATGATCATCTACATGTACTTTCTCTCAAGTTGATTATATTTTCATTGTATCATACATGTACTGTCAAATTATTCATTGGATGCTCAGTTGTGGATAAATAGACAATGCTCAACTTTGTTGTTACTGACCTTGTAGTTCACATAGAGAATAAGTGTCATAATTTGTGTTTTGTTACGGGCATACAACACACAGCAAGTGCATCTATCATATCATTCATCATGCGATAAATTCACTTGCTGTGTGTTGTATACCCGTAAAAAAACACAAATTATGACATTTATTCTATATATACGCACCTTGGTTGTCTGTTTCATTCTTGTTTTCTGAAATTGCTTTTTCTAGGTAAAAAGGTGACGTTAAAATTTATCTCACTGCGGGTTCAATTTGCAGGTTAGAACAGCCGTTGCGGCATGTTTCTTTAGATCTTATGCATTGTGACGTCATTAGTGTTAATACACGAATTGCAGCATTTCTTTCAAAAGTAACATCTCAGGGAGTTGCATTGGTTGTGCGTATATATACATATGTCATCAGTGTAAATTACATGATAATTACCATGACTACTACAATCACAGATGGTTTCACTTACCCTTGGTCCACTGGCCCTGACTTTCTCATCTTTGGCTTTCTTTATACTGTCCTCTAACTGAGATTTCTTTTGTCTCATCACTGACAGGGAACAAAATTCGTGAAATCAATCAGTAAAGTTTAAAAAAATGTGACATGAAGGTTACATGCTGATGAGCAACAAATATAGTAATTATTGTGACAACAATTTAAAGGCTGTTAGTGCTTAGAATCACCAGTAAAGTACTTCAGTAAAATTATCATCACAAGACACATTCAAACATTTTCTCTCTGTTACCTTGTATCTAATGGTAAAATATCTATTAATTCATCTACTAGTATTAGGTATTAATCAGTTCTAAATCACATATCTTTTCTGGTGTTAAGCATAACTAGCACTAGCTTTACTAAGCTCTGATTAAAGGTCAAGGACAAAGGTCATAGCTAGTACATGATGTCATGGTCATTTTCACAGAGCCATGGTCTATCTGTTTAAAGTATAATTAAACAGACATTACCAACCAAGAGGTCTTCTTACTCTATTAATGCCTTGAACTAACATTAGCTTACATCAGCAATACATGTATTATACACAGACACATCTATACACACGCTTAAGTTTTTTTTTTGTTTTTTTTTTTTTGCTTCATGCACATAAAACAGTCTCATTCCCAGCACCATCAGTTTAAGACCTCTTGGTGATATTTTCATGTATGTATTTTCACAATTTGGAAAATGGCCCTGATTTCACATACTAGCTATGTTTTTCTTTTGTGCATTATAAGCATTAGTTCTCTCTTCAAACACTTTCTCCAGTTCTTCAAAGATTGGTGTTCGTTCTTCTACTTGTTTCTTCTTCTCCTCTATGGATTGTTCCATGTCTACTATCTCTGTCTGTAACAATCAATACATATGCTTGGTGAAATGTCTTCATGGTAATCTTATTCTAGATTATTGTACTGTATGTGTACTTATTTTAGCGCAACCATAATTTAGCGCAAACAGGGTAAAATAGGACAAATTGACATATTAGCATAATCATGAATTATCACACCTGACTTATTTTCAACATTAATCTATAAAAGTTCAATAATTTAGCATAGTCTTGAATTAGCGCAGTCTTTATAGCACTAACTCCGCTAAAATATGAGTCCTACTAAAATAAGTACACGTACAGTATGAGAATATGATTTTCATTAAGGGAAGAGTACTTATTAACTAACGGTAAATAAATCAAACAAAAGAATGTTTTTGAAGTTGCATAGAACTGAAAGATTTTGTTCATTATATTCTGCTGTAAATGTATATTATACAGTCAAGATATACATTTCATGAGTGGAAGAAAATTACTATTATGTAGTTTACTATTATGGAAATAATACTTAGGTATCCTCTGTACATCACACTGGCAATAAATGCATGCCATGGCTAACAATAAGTAGACACAGTACAAGTGAATGTTTGAAAAAAATGTTCATTCCACACTCATTTTAAACTCAGCCAAGTATTGTTAATTAATTTTGATATCAATTTTAAAATATCAATTCAAAAAGGTAACACAAGCACAGCATTGCCGCACAATTGCATGTTCTATACTATCAAGTCCACAGTGATCTTGACTATTGACCCTTGATCTTGAAAATCAATTGCTTTCATACTCTGGTTTGGTGATCCTAGGATGATTTGTCTTCTATGCTGCTTACACGGATTTTAAGCCAAAGTCCATTGTGACCTTGACTTTTGACCCTTGACCTTGAATATCAATATACCGTAGTTCATCCTCTTCCCAGGGGAAATATTTGTGGAAGGTCCAAATATGGAACATTTTATTACCCAATACTGCTGCATCACTTTGTGTGTGATGATGTCAACACTACAGATGGAAACAGTTTGGTATATGACCAACAAATCAATTAGAACTATTACCCAATTGCACAAACACTTGTATCGAATTTTCAAAAATTATTTCAAACAAGTTAAAAGTCATGTTTGTAAAACATTAATGCCCCCCTACCCCTTCTGTGATTAAAGTACGTCACAACTTTATACTTGATTTTCATTTGATGTGTCTGTACACAAAATTTCATTTTAATATGTGAATCCACTCCAGAGGTATTGAACGGAAACTGATGTTGTGGACCGACCGACGGACCGATAGACAGAAAGTCAGACAGCGGCAAAGCAATATGTCCCCTCTTCTTCAAAGGGGGCATAAAAATTTTTGATTGAACCCAAATATGAACTTGACCTAGATTTTTATTTGATGTGTCTGAAAACAAAATTTCATTTCAATATGTAACTCCACTCAAGAGATATTGAACGGAAACCCTGAAATTTTGGTATTTTTCGAAGTGCAAGGGGCATAACTCTGTCAAAATTTTGTTCATCGGACCTAAATATGAACTTGACCTAGTAGATTTTCATTTGATGAGTCTGTATACAAAATTTCATTTCAATATGTAACTCCACTCAAGAGATATTGAACAGAAACCCTGAAGTTTTGGTATTTTTCACATGGCAAGGGTCATAACTCTGTCAAAATTTTTTTGATCGGACCTAAATATGATCTTGACCTAGATTTTCATATGATGTGTCTGTATACAAAATTTCATTTCTATATGTAACTCCACTCAAGAGATATTGAACAGAAACCCTGAAATTTTGGTATTTTTCGAAGTGCAGGGGGCATAACTCTGTCGAATTTTTTTTCGATCGGACCTTAATACGAACTTGACCTGGATTTTCATTTGATGTGTCTGTATACAAAATTTCATTTCAATATGTAACTCCATTCAAGAGATATTGAACTGAAACCCTGAAATTTTGGAATTTTTTGAAATGCAAGGGGCATAACTCTGTCAAAATTTTTTTGATTGGACCCAAATATGAACTTGACCTAGATTGTCATTTGATGTGTCTGTATACAAAATTTCATTTCAATATGTAACTCCAGTCAAGAGATATTGAACGGAAACCCTGAAATTTTGGTATTTTTCGAAATGCAAGGGGCATTACTCTGTCAAAATTTTGTTGATCGGACCCAAATATACACTTGCCCTAGATTTTTATTTGATGTGTCTGTATACAAAATTTCATTTCAATATGCAACTCGACTCAAGAGATATTGAACAGAAACCCTGAAATTTTGGTATTTTTCGAAGTGCAGGGGGCATAACTCTGTCAAATTTTTTTTCGATCGGACCTTAATACATACTTGACCTGGATTTTCATTTGATGTGTCTGTATACAAAATTTCATTTCAATATGTAACTCCACTCAAGAGATATTGAACGGAAACCCTGAAATTTTGGTATTTTTTTAAATGCAAGGGGCATAACTCTGTCAAAATTTTTTTGATCAGACCCAAATATGAAGTTGACCTAGATTGACATTTGATGTTTCTGTATACAAAATTTCATTTCAATATGTAACTCCATTCAAGAGATATTGAACGGAAACCCTGAAATTTTGGTATTTTTCGAAATGCAAGGGGCATTACTCTGTCAAAATTTTTTTGATCGGACCCAAATATGAACTTGACCTAGATGTTTGTTTGATGTGTCTGTATACAAAATTTCATTTCAATATGTGAATCCATTCCAGAGATATTGAACGGAAACCATGAAATTTTGGTATTTTTCGAAATGCAAGGGGCATAACTCTGTCAAAATTTTGTTGATAGGACCCAAAAATGAACTTGACCTAGATTTTTGTTTGATGTGTCTGTATACAAAATTTCATTTCAATATGTAACTCCATTCCAGAGATATTGAACGGAAACCCTGAAATTTTGGTATTTTTCGAAATGCAAGGGGCATAACTCTGTCAAAATTTTTTTGATCGGACCCAAAAATGAACTTGCCCTAGATTTTTGTTTGATGTGTCTGTATACAAAATTTCATTTCAATATGTAACTCCATTCAAGAGATATTGAACGGAAACCCTGAAATTTTGGTATTTTTCGAAATGCAAGGGGCATAACTCTGTCAAAATTTTGTTCATCGGACCTAAATATACACTTGCCCTAGATTTTCATTTGATGTGTCTGTATACAAAATTTCATTTCAATATGTAACTCCACTCAAGAGATATTGAACAGAAACCCTGAAATTCTGGTATTTTTCGAAGTGCAGGGGGCATAACTCTGTCAAAATTTTTTCGATTGGACCTTAATACAAACTTGACCTGGATTTTCATTTGATGTGTCTGTATACAAAATTTCATTTCAATATGTAACTCCATTCAAGAGATATTGAACGGAAACCCTGAAATTTTGGTATTTTTTTAAATGCAAGGGGCATAACTCTGTCAAAATTTTTTTGATCGGACCCAAATATGAACTTGACCTAGATTTTTGTTTGATGTGTCTGTATACAAAATTTCATTTCAATATGTGAATCCATTCCAGAGATATTGAACGGAAACCCTGAAATTTTGGTATTTTTCGAAATGCAAGGGGCATAACTCTGTCAAAATTTTGTTGATCGGACCCAAAAATGAACTTGACCTAGATTTTTGTTTGATGTGTCTGTATACAAAATTTCATTTCAATATGTAACTCCATTCAAGAGATATTGAACGGAAACCCTGAAATTTTGGTATTTTTCGAAATGCAAGGGGCATAACTCTATCAAAATTTTTTTGATCGGACTCAAATATGAACTTGACCTAGATTTTTGTTTGATGTGTGTGTATACAAAATTTCATTTCAATATGTAACTCCATTCAAGAGATATTGAACGGAAACCCTGAAATTTTGGTATTTTTCGAAATGCAAGGGGCATAACTCTGTCAAAATTTTTTTGATCGGACCCAAATATGAACTAGACCTAGATTTTTGTTTGATGTGTCTGTATACAAAATTTCATTTCAATATGTGAATCCATTCCAGAGATATTGAACGGAAACTGATTTCGCGGACCGACCGACATACCGACAGACCGACAGACCGACAGACCGACCGACAGCGGCAAACCTATATGTCCCCTCTTCTTCGAAGGGGGGCATAATAATCCTGAAATAGTCATAAATATGGAATAGGTATTTATATGGTACGTAGATTGGGTATTCTAATTTATTCTGTTTGTTTCACGCAATCTGAGTGATTCACAGCTTTCTACAAGCATGTATAATGACAATATACATATCGCAAACCGATTCACTTGATATACTTTAAAATGTATTCCTACTTAAATTTGCACGTTACAAGCTTTGGCACAATTTTTACGTATGACATCATGACTCCCTGTGCTCTTTGCTCAAATTACGTCACAATGTGACATAAAGCTATAAGTTATACGTTCTACACAAAAAAAACCCAGAGCAAGTAAGTTCTTTTAAACACTCCAATGCTTATTATTGAACACACTTTGATTTGTCACCATTGTAATTAACACGAAGCAGAGGATGTATTTTATAATTTGGAGCCCAATAGTTTCTGTTGGTAGTTGTTAGTTAGTCCACCTCTAAAGCAATAAGTGAGACACTCTGAGGGGTATACAGAATTAAATCATGTCACATAAATTAAAATATGGATAAACAAACAGTGTTTGTGGTTCCGACAGGTATATGTTGGATATACTGTTGGAAACATATGTTATACTGTCGGGGACAAGCCCCAACGGTATATTACTGCTTTTCCAACAGTATGGCCAACCGTATATTCAACATTTACCCGTTGGAACCACAAAACACAGTATATTTATGCCCTAAATGATATACCTTGTGAAGAGCATACATTCACCACACTAGTTTATCTTCATAGTGTCAATCTTGTTTGTCATGGTGGTAAATATGGCAGTACATATACATGTAATATGTTGTTAGCATACTCATGAGCACCATTTTGTTGACAATGTCTTGTTAATTACAAACATTCATCACACTAGTTTACCTTCATAGTGTCAATCTTGTTTGTCATAGTGGTAAACATGGTAGTATAGCTGTTCTGGGCTTCTTCTAGATTGTTTGTTAGTTCACTTATTTCTTCTTCATCAGCTTTTAACTGTCTCTGTAACTGAGTGCCCTGTAAAGAAAAAGAGGAAACTCAATCAAATCTATTTTGAATCAATGACAAGTACTCTGGGTCAAATCAGTTCATCAATTACTCCATTTTTGATTTCCAGGTTGTTGGTCTTTCAGTCTGGCACTATTTTATGCTCAGAGTCAATGTGGTTGTATGTCTTCTGGTGTAAACCTTGCCAACTGCCTGATAAGAGATTATCTCCTATATGTTAGGGTAATTATTTTGTTTTAAAGAAAATTATAACAAGAAAACTAATGATGCAACGCATCAATTTACCGGAGAAATTCAGAAACAAAAAATACCTGTAATTGCTCATGAGAAAATAGAATCTAAGTGTGGATTTTTTTTTATACATGAATGTACATGTATGTTGACCCTCCCTCATCCCCTTCCGCATCTTAATATGTTTTCCGTCCCTTCCTGAAAAATCATTGGTTACTCCCCCAAAACATTCACATTCAAAGCTATTTAACACTAAAAAATGTATGGTATTAAGATGGCAACAAAATATATATTGAAAAATGGACGCGAACTCGAGAAGGATGCTTGTTTCAATCAATTAAGAATCCCGATATGGTCCCCAACTTTTACTACACGCTATAGAAAAAGCCGAGAGCCATCTCAGAATTGTTCATTTGGATTACCTCTTATTTCCATATGTGGCATAAAAAAGCAAATGATATTCCGCAAGACCATGGGCAGAAGTGCAAAGCTATCAATATAAATCGCTGGCTTCTCTTTGGTCATTATCATTTCTTTGTCATTATCCTTGGATGGTCAGTATTAATTTTCATTGTCATTTTGTTTTCATAATTAATTCTTCTACAATAACCATTTAATATTCACATTTTAGCTGTCATTATCTTTATTTAAAACAGTTATTTCTGAAAATTTCATTAGCATTATTGCTATGTATTTATCATTATTTGTAGATTCATTTATGAAAGTAGAACCTTTATTAAATACTTCACCATCTAGTAAACAAACCTCATTAGTGAGTTCCATGTGTTTGGCCTTGCCTTCTTTGATTTTCTTGTTCATTTCACTCAGAAATCTCTGTGTTTCCTGTTTGTAATCCTCAACATCTTTTTGTACAGAATTCTTTCTTTCTTGAACCTCCAGTCTGGCCAAAATAAACAATGAAATAAATCAAAATTCTTATAAACACTATGTAGCTATTCTAAGCAAACATGATTTCTTCTCTTGAAAATAAACCAATGGTTGTAGAAAAATTGTATATAAATCAAATACAAATGAATGTTACATATTGTAGTAGCTCAGCCTAAGACTTTTAAAGAATCTAACACAATTGAATACCTGGTGTTTCTTTGTCTTCTTATTATAGCATTTAAATAATTCAAATGTTTTAGAATTATTGACTATCTATTCTACAGTTGAATTTCAAAATTGCCTTTGTCAAATCTTTTATTGAAAATTTAGAAGAAAATGGAAATTTGAGGAACAATGATAATTAGCTTTTTTATGGTTAGAATTCAAGCTGTTTAAGAATATAAATTAGATTAATTGTTGTATATTAAAACAACATGTAAATTAAATATAATGTCATTTAAAATTGAATATACGAATATACTGTTTCTAAGAAAAAAATACAGTTTTCGTGAAGCAAAATGTGTTATCTTAATGTATATAATCCATATTTACTATACTACTATGTACATGATTTATATATAATTATAATTCGATCAAAATAACCCACATGCAGACCTCTTGCATACACAGTATTTGTATTTAAGCATCAAATATCACACTTTGGGAGTTGCAAAGCAAAACTTCAAACAGTAATGTAAATAAATGGTGCCTGAATCTTTTTCATGGATTTTTTTCATGAATCAGATTATCAAAGATGGATAAATCTGGATGTTCATTTTAATCCACGTTTTAAATTATATAATACATAGTTTGACATACAAAGTTGTTATAACAAAACTACAAAAAAGTTCTGTTATAATGCATATTTTTTACTTTTATAAGCAATCTATCTTTGAGTTAGTGTTACTTGCCATGCCTTTTACTTTGTTTAACAGTGAGACCACAAACAGCTATACACATAACAAATTATCAAACCATTATCATATTACTAAACAACAGCATAAAACTTGTTACTGCAACAAACATAAACATTTGAGCATCAGTCACCATGCTTTTCTTCGTCAGCATCATATTAATGACCACATTAAGTCATCACAATGACACATTTATAAGGCCACTTTTTAGTCAGCATTAATATTAATGCACCACAGATACTTCAAGGTTTTATACCCTTCCTCCTCCTCCTCCTGCCCCTCCTCTTCCTCGGGGAGGGGGGATGGTGGTTTAGGGGTCTCAGATTTGACAGGCTCAGGGGAGGGGGGATCAGGTTCCCTGGGTTTCTTTTTGAACAATGACATGCCTTTGGGTTTGGCTTTAACCGTAGGATCAAATTCCACCTCTGTATCTACGCTAGGCTTACTACTTACGCTAGAACTTGGACGGGAAGAACTTTTGGTCTCTGAACCTTCCTCACTGATAACAAGTATTTAACAAATTTAGAAAGGGGCTAGGCTAGTACCAAAACTTGTTCAGGATATATTCATGGACGATTAAGCATAATCAATTTTATGTTTCTTTCAAAAAAGTGTATATTATGACAACTTGCTGAAATGCAAACACTCTGATCATGAACCTTAGAGACTTTACTACGTGGATTTTTTTGTAATCTAAGAGTCTTTTGTTCTTTTGTTCAGGTAAGGAAAGAACAAATGAATTCAGATTTGTTATTCAGTGGTATTGTCTTGATGTTAAATCAGATGAGCGATAAGCGAGGTTTTGTGTGAATAAATAATGTTTGAACTCATATTCTGGCTTACATTGTGCAACCTTTTCCCTCAAATGTTTGAAAATTAATCCTGTAAATCTGGAGCTGCAGTGTTTTTTAATGTTGCAAGCATTTAATTCATAGAATGGAAATATCAAAAGAAAGAAATATTTCAAAGATTTTAAAATTATTACCATGCATTGTTAGCAAAGAAAGTTCTCAATCAAAAACATCATATTCTTAAAAGTAGTTTTTTGATGGATTCTATGATCTACATAACATCTACTAATGTCATGCACTCAAATGTAATACACATAATTCTAAATGACATAAATAATAAAATTGCTTAATATTCCTCGTCAACAGTTGCGTCAACAAGCAGATAACAAACAAGTAAATCTGAAATCATACAGTTGTTTTTTCTTAATACATAATGCATTTCATGTGTCTTATATATAAACGTGCTTGTACATATTTCATTTATGATATCTATATTGATAATCTAGGCAAATAAAGTAGAAATAAGAGAAAAAGATAAAATATTTGAGTATTAGATTCACACGCTGACTTACATTTCCCTATCACTATATGCATGGAAAGGTAAAGGAAAGTACGATAATGCATTGATCATAACAACACGCAAACAAGAAATAACTCCTCGGACAATATTTATCACATAGAAAAGGTGATGTGCAAATTCTAACTGACATGTACAGAACTAAACATGTACAATTGTCCTTCTTTAAAAGTTCAGTAAGGGATGGGAGGGAGATAATGTAAAGAGAAATTGTAACCTCAAACAAATATAACCAGACAGGGTATTGTTGAAAAAGTTATTTTCTTTCTTTTTTTACCATGTGCTTCATCGGAAAACTAATCAAGATGATTAAAGAAAATTTTGTTGCTTTTTTTACAAGCTCAAAATAACCTTTCGAATGTCATCTCTACTGATGAATAATTTTTTAAAATCATAATTTCACTTCAAGTCTTTTTAAAAATACATATGTATATAGTATTGGAGCGAAGAAAATTTTTTTACCCTATCAAAAATACATCTTGATTTGGTTATAAAAAGTCATTTCCTCCCTCGGAGTCCCTCCCACTCACAGGTCATCTTGACCCAGTGAGGTTGAGTGAAGATCATGTGAATTTTGTCTATCATCCACAAGAAAATGATCATGACGTGTTGAATAGATAAATAAAATTCTGAAAAGGGCTTCAGAATGACACATCAACAGATAGTTGTGAATAACCATGAAGGATAGGAAAATAATCTGTATGTAAATATATCAGATTTATTCTAAATTTACTATAGAAATAGTAGTTATCTAATAATTGTAACATTTGTGACATTAAAAGTCCATTTTCTTTTATTCCATGATACTTCTCATCAAAGAGCCACAACTTCGCTAACACCATCAGAAAATTTTATATTTGTAACATACTATTTGAAAGAGCTCCAGAAAAGTTTGCCCTTACTTATTATAAATGAGAGAAATGTTAGGCCATATGCATGTGACAGCTGATAAGTTTTCCAAAATAAAAAGAAAGATTAGCAGATCTTTAAGGCATAACTCAATTCCCACATCAATGCATAGTAAATATTATCTTACATTCATTTAAATAAACAATAAATAAAATGCATTAAGCTTCAGTATGAAAGAAAAAGAATTTTTGAATTTTTTTCATTTTTTCCCCTTACATGCACTGCATCCTTAACACAGGTTATGATATTCAGATAGGAAATAGAAATTTAAGGTACGTCGTGAACCATTCAAAACAGCCACCCTAACTCCGACTTACTATCCACATAAACTGACCTTTCTTTTCTCTCTTTGGAAAGCTGCTCCCTAAAACCCTCTATCTGCTTGTTTAATTGTGCTAGGACCGCTCTGAAAAAGAAGTGATGTAAAGATATGAACTGTTGATGTTGTGCTAGGACATCTCTGAAAAGGAAGTGATGTAAAGATATGAACTGTTGATGTTAACTCTGGCTTTTCAAATAAAGCCTATGCTAATCTAGCAAGATACGCCAGTTGGCATTTAATTTCACACTTCCAAAATATCTCATATAACAGTGTATATATATCATGAAAATCCATTGACGCATATTGAAGTTATTGCCTTCTATAAGCAGACGGACAGACAGACAGACGGACATCCCCATACCATAATATGTCCCTTCAAATGAAGGGCGTATAAAAATGCCTTTCTCAATAACGTAATGCAGAATGTATTATCTATAACATGTAGTAACAATATACTAGCATTAAACTGGAGTCTAATGATAACAACTAACATTTTAAGACTTGACCACTAATAAAGAAAAGTTGGGGAATCAAGATATTTTTCTTCAACAAAATAGCTAATCAGTAGAATTCTAATAATTTGCAATTGTATGAAAAGTACATGTACATGTACATTAATGATTAGAATGAATAAGTTATATACTTTGTGTTCAGCCGGGCTTCAAATGTCGCAAATGTAGAGGAGAGTGAGCTACGATCAGACACGGATAAACAATCGTGTCACATTCTTGTCTGTTCTCATGAAGTATTTCTGGCACAATAGGGACACGATAGCGCTGTGAATGCAACAAGAATATGCTATGAGTCCGCTATGATAGTGAGGCAAGTGTGAAAAGAATAGAGAAGAATGCGAGACAAATGTGCCACGATAAAATGATAGGCAAATGCAGGAGATTGAAACACAACTTAAACCCGATAGCGCTGCGATGCAGGAGATTGGGACATAACTTTAACCCGATAGCGCTGCAATCATGACAAGAATGTGACAAGAACAAAATAACAACTTGGTTTACTTTTACCTCTTTCCAGGTTGTTTTCTCTTTGGAGGCATTGTCAAAGTTTTCAAAATATTGATCTGCACACTTTTACATCAACTCTGAGATAATTATTCTTGTCACTGTTGTGTGTGTATGTAGAACTATCATGTCAAGATTGTGGCTGATTCTTTGTCGCGACACATTTTTGGCCCATTCGCATCACATTTGTGTTAGATCTTTTCTTGACAGGGCTCTATCGTGGCTCCCTCTCCTCCACTTTGGGAACAAGAATGCACGCGAATGTAAGGAGAACGCGCTGCGAATGGAGGCAAATGTACTGCGCATGTGCCATGAGTTTGAGGCCAATGAAATGTTTTAAACATTTTGGAACATTTACTTCAGTGCTGTGAACAGAGGAGAATACAGGAGAATATGACATGATTGTTACAAAATAAGACAAGAATTGAGAATAGAATGTGCTATAATTAAACAAAATCACCTAATCCTAGCTCTATTGCCTCTGAATTTGCGACAGTGGAAGCCCAGCTTAAAGGTTAAGTCTAGATACATATAGTAATCAGTCTTAAGGTTTAATCTATCATTACAAATAATCATAGCTGTGATTAATAGCAAAATTCTGCTTGTAACGAAGTAAAAAGAAAGTCCCTGCAGAAGTCCTATTACCCTCTATTGAGTTTTGTACGAATTTGTATGTAACCAATTATCGGCTTTTACGAAGCCATCTCGTGGTCTCGTGGTCATAATTTCTTCACTATTTTCACCTGATGTAACGTTCAAGTGCCCTCCAGGTATTCCCAATTAACACACCTGGAGGACAGATAATTACTAATTATCAAATAATTGCTCTCCCCGTCTTTTGTCCCCGGGCTAATTACCTATTAGAAGACGTGTTGTATACACATGAGGAAATGATTGCCAATCATTTAATACTCTATCGGCATGTCAATTGTAAAGAATGCTTACTTAATAAATCACAACATAGCTATTGAATACTGGTCTTAACTTTTCATTCATTTAGAACGGCCACACCAAGGAAACATATTTAGTATCAAAATGCATGTAACGAAATATGGCTATAACGAATTTGGACCAATCCCCTGGGCTTCGTGTGAAGTTTATTGTACATTGTATGACACTGTAAACAAAAACTTCGATATGTATTTCTTAATTAACAACAGCTGCACAGTCTGTCTTATTACATATAAAACATTGTACAAGTTCATTTGTTCAAGAACCTATATTTCCAATAATTATAATATTGTTTAAACGTTGTTGAATGACTACATAACAACAGTTGTAATGCTGTTTACTTTTGGTTTGCTGTTGTTTTATCACAGTGTATTTGACATAATTTTCATCGACTCATAAATACTCATCATAGAAGCGTGCAGTTTTTCATTACAAGTAAAAGAGGCATATGTAGTGAGTTGATTGATCTAAACATACAGACGAAGATAAGATTTTCTTTTATTGTAAAGATGGATATAGTCCCTATCAACAGGCATTGAAACTTATATTTCAAATTCATAAATTATGCTATAAATCTTTCAATAAAGTTATAAACTAAATGGCTTATTCATAATGTTTTACAGCAAGGTCAAAATTAACTTCAAAGAATGTTAAATTCTCTGGTTAAAATTGCTTGGATTTTGAAATAAAACATCATGGAAATCTGTAACAAAATTCCACTATTTTGCAGTAGTGCGTGAATTTTTAGTCTTGCATATACATGTATAAGATTTTGTTAACTAATGTAAAACTACAGATTAAAGTTGAAATTTTATTCAGCTGTGATTTCCCTTTATGCAAATTAAATATACATATATATTTTTGCATGCAATACCAGTATCCCTTACATCTTTGATTTCTGAGCTTCAGTCAGTTTTGACAATTCTTCTATGCTTAACGAGTACTTGAGACCTCTACAGTATATATATACAGTATGTGAAATAGATGTACCCTCAATGCACTAGGTATTTCAAGTAGCTGCTAAATTTTTTAACCATTATCACTTATGCATATACATCATCACACCTGATGTTAAAAAATAAATCAAAGAGACATGATCTATTACTATTTTGAAATGTTTTGTAAATTTATTGAGGTAATACATAGATTAAAATCATAAAACCCTTCAATGCTTAAACCTAAATGTAAAACCTACTACATACAAGTATTTTTATCTTTTAAAAGCAATATTAAAAAAATAGAGGAAAAAGATGATGAAATTAGGACGTTGTCAAAAATGGAAATGACTTATCTTGACCAAGTAAAGCATCTATGTAATTGTAGATACATGTATGTACATACTTGTGAGAATCAGCTAAACTCTCTATCTGTTCCTGCATTTCTACATTCTCTGATTGCATCCTCCCCATCTCCTCCGCTTTCCTTGCCAACATTCCCTTCTCTAACTGTAGTCTACAAGATTACTCAAGTATGTTATGATTACATTTATCACACGTACATGTATCCAATACAAATGTTTGATAGAACCATTATTTCATACATTTTTAAATATCAGTGGTAGGAATTTATGAAGCTGAAAGAGATTCTGTAAAAATATTTTTCACTAGAACTTCCCTATAAAAATAATCAGCTACAGAACTGAAGAGATCTGATAAATATACTTTTCTCCATCAATTACATGTAATTTCTTTTTACGTATGCAAGTTTTATGGGTTTCATTTTTTTCATTGCGTCTTTTCAGAAACAAGAAAATCTTGGAATACACTAAACATGAATTAAAACATAATAACAGAGTACTTACTCCTCGTCCAAATCCCTCACTCTCTCAGCATCTGACTCTCTGACCGTCTGTCTGTCCTCTAGATCTGTATTATAGGAGGACATAAAGAAATGTAGTACACATACTCATTATAGAAAGATAGAATTAGTAACTGATTCTCTCATTGTGAGAAACATGACTCAAACTACAGAGACAAATAGCAAGTAAAACATTTCACCTGCAGTGTCAAAGAAAATGATAATCAAATTTTTATTTTGAATTCAAATATTTCTGTAGAGGTTACAAGGTCATTGTGTTTGGTATCAAATATATGGACTTGCGATGTGAGAACTTTCTGTAAATAAATGTCTGGAGATAAAGCAACACTTCATCTCCTTTGATTAAAAATAACTAGGACAAGAATAAATATGAATTGATCTTGTTCCCTTTGTTATGACCAAGAGATATATTAGATAAACTTGATATTTTTAAAAAGGTACACTATTTTGCCAGCATATAGATGATAACAAGAAATACACATGTCGATAAGATAATTTAATCAGAAACAACACATCAAACATATTTTTTACGACCTAAACTTGTATGCTGGTAATTTGATATCAATCATCATTATACTGAGTATCAGAATAATTCTACTTTCTAAACAGAAAAAAAATCCATCATCTCAATCACTTCTAACTACAAATACATAACACTTTTGGTGGAATCAATATAAAATTTGAGATTGATTTCTCTAACTACAGATACTTATAGTTTAACTCATGGATAAAGGGTAATATATGAAAATTGTAACTGGGTTACACTTATGCTTCCCAGGCAACACAAAAAAAATGTTCAAAATCATGTATGTAAAAATGCACAGTAACATGTAAAATCAGGTGGGAAATACTACATGTACATGTATGGGTAATATCAAAAGTATCATGCACAAACCTTGCAGCTCTTTATTCCAGTAAATTTGATAATAGTTTCAAGATAATGAAATTACAGGGTAAAATCTATACAATATAAAGTTATATTATTTTTCTCACAATAACATGGCTCCATTTTTCTAAAATCAGATGTCATTTGAAAAATAATCTGCTTGATTCATGTTCCTAACATGTTCTAAAGTTTCTTGCCAAGAGAAACAAAATTTCTCACTTGCTCCAACTGGCTCTTGTTCATTCTCAAATACATCAAAATATATGTTACCCTTCTGTTGCAGACGACATAAAAAATCATTTAGTATAGTGGTCCTATTCTGTTTGTTTGCTATAGAGAATCCTTGCATATGATACCTGTACTAAATATTTGTATTAAAAGATATTCTTTGCCTATAATATACCTGTATTAAGTACTTGTATCGTAAAGATAATTAAAGCTTACCAACATGTAGCTCCAGCTTTCTCCCCTCTAATTCAGCGTTTTTGTTGGTTTCCTTCTCAATATCTGTTTCCAGCTGAAGAAACAGATACATCCTCTCCAGGATAAACATTTTCTTATTGAAGCTATTGCTTTTACATTATTAATAAATCATCAATTCCAATCATTTATAGGGGTGGGGATGACAAATTCATCTTCCAAGCTTATATGAAATCTGGTGCTTAATATGTTGTCAAAATTCAGGACAGTTGAAATGTATTAGACTAAGTATGTTTTACACAATTTATTCAAGCACATACGAAAACGTCTGATATTTTACCCTTTTTAATCTCTTCTGCAACTGCTTTTCATTGTCTTCAAACTCTTTCTGTAATTTGAGATCTTCATTGATGATGGAAGAACTGTTAGAAAGAGAAGGCATCTATCAGATTATACATGAATAAACATCCTACAGCACATGTATGCACAGGGCACTGGGTGAGGCAGTCTTATACATGTACATCGATCAATATGTACATTCATAATTGAAAGGTTGATCCCTTAAGGTTGTAAACCCATAACTCTCTACTTCAGCTCAAAATTATGCTTTTTGCCGATGACTAATGATATGCTAATGGTATACTGATATTTGGCAACGATCGATAAATCTGTGGTGTACCGACAAACTCAGCTGTAAAATACAAATTGTTCATTTCAACATTTTTTTTACATTTTCTTTACAATTTCATCTGCAGGACTTAATTCTAATTCATTTTATACCAAACACGACTACAATACTCCAATTAAATGCTTAAATTAAGGCATAATAAAATTTTTGGGGTCATCAAAGTTTTTTATGCTCATAACTTTTTTGTTTCAAGTCCGATTTTATTGAAATAAATTTCAAAATGACAGTCTCGGAAAGACCTTTTCAAAAATATATACATTAATGGGCTTTTCTCGAAAATTAAATTCATAAAATTTCTATGCTAATTTCTTTCGGAATCCCCTAATCGCACTGTCGTCAACTTTTGTTACATCGAAGTCAACTTTTGCTACATCAATGTTACAAGTTGTAACATATTGTAATGTGATAGAAAAGTTACTTGCACACTATCCATTCTTTATTTATGGATCAACTAACTTAATTAAAACCTTTGGATGATGCGGTTTTCCTTAAAATATCATTATTCTATGAAACAAAACAAGTGGGAGTGGGAAGAACTGAAAGATAGACAAGTAGAAGGACACAATAAAAGAAATGAGTGAGAAACATATATATCTATCATTATTGACAAAGGTATCTTACATGTACCTCAATATACATTTACATGTATTTCACCTTGTTTGCTAATTTTACCATGACCTGAGCGTCTTACCCCTTCCTACGGAGTTCCTCATTATTTTTAAGCTGTTTTATGAGTTGAGCAGCTAGTTGTCTCTCTTGACCCTCGAGTTTGGCTTTAGATGTCTCATATCGTCGAAGACTCTGGAGATTTAAATCATGAATATATATTAAATTAGATGATAATGATACGCATTCTTGAATAAAGTAAACATGTCCATACTTTTGTTATGGAAGCAACAAGTAATTGTCTGACTGTGAAATGCCTGTTTCATCATTATTTGAAATGAAATCATGTATTATCTATACAGAAAGTTATAGCAGATATAATTGATCAAATGTTTTATAGGTCATACTTGCTACATTTTATTCAATAAGTGTTAAAGAGAAGCAATGTTTTCTGCATGAAACTTCTATTCCTTACTTTTTTACAATCAATAGATGCAATGATATATCAAGAAAACATAAATCTAAAATCCATAGGATTGATAACTTTGACAATATCTTACTTTTCTAACTGCCTCTACTTTGCCTTCACTGTCCATTAATTGCTCATGAAATTCATCTAATTCTCTGTAAATCAAAAACATGAGAGCTGAATCTTCAATTGAAAGCATTGTTCTATACAAAGATGAAATATACATGTATAATTCTTAAGTATACCATTTCATCATCATTATGTGTACATCTATCTACTTCATTAAGAATAAGATGGAGCTACAGAATAGCTAAGTGAAAATATTTAAAAATGCTTTTTTATAATTATTAATATGAAAAGTACGAATTTAGATTATATTTACTTTTTCTTTACTATATTACTCTCCCTCTGTTCTTTTGTGATGTCTGTTGTTTCTGCCTGTAACAAAATCATGAATGAAAGAATATACAAAGTTGTTATAAATAAATGAGAACCTTACGGTAAAAGGACAATTAAAAGTAAATAAAATATAGAACATGCACGTAGCTTAGACATCATACAACACAGACAATACAAATCATACCACAGCTTTCTTCAGTTTCTTTTTCTCTGTTCGAGCTTCTGTCCTTTCTAAGATCAAGTCCTCTTTGAGCTGCAGAATTCCATCCTCTAGGTCCACAATCTACAATGTTAAAAGAAAATCATTATGAAATTACACACATAAATGTATATTAAACATGATCTTTTAAACTATTAGATAAGCAATTATAAGCTTCTCAAATTTCTATACCAATTGACCCAAGTAAAATATTTAGGTCAACATCTATTGCATTACTCCACCTCAGCATTAAAGTTAGATCATACATGTAAGAAGCAAAGGGGTAGGGCCACGAAGCCCGATATTGGCCCTATTATAATTTTGATAAATTTTGAACATTGTACTTCATAGAATTTTTAACTATTAATTGACATTTTGAAACGTTCTCTACTGAATCACGAATCTACTTTTTGTGAACATTGCTTTTATCCAAACCTTTTAGCCCTTTGAAAACACCAAAATAGGTCATATTCGGCGAAATTGATGCAAAAACTCAATATTTCTATTAAATTAGCAATGGCCGCATGCATTAACTACGATGGAAAATTTATATGTGAAAGATTATCATTATATCCTTTTGTCATAAACGTTTTATCTCAGTTAACGCATGCGGCCACATTGAATTCTACGAAAAAAGACAAAATTCCAAGCAATTTTCGCCATATTTTGTCAATAACGTCAAAATGACGTCACTTCATGACGTCTTTGCAGTTAAATGGCACATTGTTTGGTGATATTATTCTTTTCATGAAAAGCGGTAAACATTCGTGTATTTTCATGAGAGATATCAAGTATTCCTCATGAAATTTATTTTAAGAGAAAAATCAAGAGCCGATTTAGGGGTCTCGTGGCCCTACCCCTTTGATCACATAAGAAACATAAGAATTAGTACTCTGTCGAATATTGAACTTCCCCAAACTTCTCAAATGAGTCCCTCAAGCAGGAAACATGTATTTTATGAATGAACCCCTCTTCTACTCTATGATGATTCATTTTTACAATTTTAGTAAATGTTGATCAGTACATTTATCCCAAGCACATGAAGTTTGTGCTGGAAATATGAACCGTTCCTATATTTTCACATTATATGGGACATTCCTTTTACAAATATTGGAAAAGAATAGGTAATGTAGAAATTGTAATTTCAGACAGAATTGAAAGAAATTAAAGAAAATACAAAATGAAATTCATACACAGAGAGCCTCTATCATGTTTTCAGTAACTTACATTTTGATTGGTTTGTCGTACTTTGTCTCTTGTTTCATTGAGGATGATTTGCATGCTGAAAAAGTACAAGAAAGAAAAAGTAATATAAACATGCATGTTATTCCACTTTTGAAGAAAACTTTGTGCTAAAATTTTCATCACTTCTTTTACCGGTAATTTGTAAATACTTTTTTCATACTGCACTTAATCTAAATTGTGCAGAAACATAGAACAATGGATCAGAGAAAAGAGAAAACATTTGAACTTTTATCAGTCTTAAACTTAATTGCTATATCAAAAAAATAATGATGTATTTATAATGATGAATCATATCATAACAACTTCAGAGATGTAAAAATTGCTACACAACCAATGAGGTGTCTATAAATTTATCTGCAGATTGAAAAATATATGAAGAGCAGAAAAGAACATAATTATTCATATTAACTTTGTAATCTTAACACTTCTTACTGTTAAAAATAAATGAAAGCAAATTTATATCATACTTGGCCTTTTCCGCCATTCTTTCATTGAGCTGGGTGATGATTTCTTCATGCTTTTCCCTGATGAGATCTCTCTCAGGACTGAAATTAAAGTCACATTTTTGTATTTTTTTTATTCGCAATTATATACATATATTTAATTCATGTATGACACACAGATGAGAAGTTGAAAATTGGGAAATAGTAACATAGGATAGATGAAAATATGGATATAAAAAATCTATAGCTTCTATTTACATGTATATATTGTAGAAGCCATATTATGGTTTTTTTTTTCAATTTCATGAATTAATTTGTGTTCATTAAATGCATGAAACATAACAAATTGAGACAAATAAACTAAAACTTACTGTAATTTTGCATTCTCTTTGTCAAGGTCATGCTGCCTATCCTCAAGATAGCTTGTGTTTTTGTATATTCCGTCAAGTTTTGACTGTAACGTTGTCAGAGCATTGGCATTAGACTGTCGTGCAGAATTTACAGCAGCCTTTATCTCTTCCTTAATTTGTGCCGGCAGAAATTGTAGTTTATGCCTTAATATACTGGCATGGATTGTCTCAGTTTCTAATTTCTCATGAATTTTTCTTCTCTCTTCCTCCTGTAATCATAGGCAAATAGATAATGCCACAAAAACAACAGAAACTCCAATTTGAAAAAAATATTCACGTAATTATAATATCAATCTTAAAACCATGAGATAATTTACATGCATGCATACAAACTTTTAAACTAAATGAATAATAAAGAATGAAATCATAAAATGTAGCAATTTCTTTGCTGAAAGTATCCAGTAAATATACAGTCTCTTGCAAGGAGGCTTAAGAAGGACTTGAAGTTCCATATAAAATCATTTTCTGATAACTGCTAATGCACAATAATCTATGTATGATTAAGGCACTTGCTTTATATTGCATACCTGTAACACACAAATTAAGACACTTTTTGCTATAAGTATTAAAATTCCTGAAGAATGAGTACTCTTTTATCCATACAAGATGAAAGAACATTCATATGCAATCCGGATATAGACAAGTTGAAGATAAACTACATGTAGATAGTACTGTTTATATCAATAATATAAGATTAAATCACTGGACATGTTACAACTGAGCTTAGTTATCTGTGCTTACCAGATCATGTACAGCATCAATGACCTTATCTAAATTTGAAACATCTTTGTCACCAAATCCAAAATCTTCCTCTCTCATTCGATCAGCTGTTGACAAAGTAGATAAAAATTAATGTGCTATCAACATAATTAACATAACAATCTTATTAAAAATTCAGAAAAAAATTGATGGATGCTCTAAGAATCAGAACAATTTTTTATACATGTATATGCAGCTCTATTTATACACAACTTATTCTCCCATATTCAGTGTTGTACTCATAAAATGACAAATCGATCATCTACCATGTCCACAGGAGGGTGGATGATAATTAAGCTGCATGTGCGATGTTGACTATGACGTCATAAAAGGTCACTTCAGTCTGGATCAAAGATGGCAGAAAATTATAGGAAAATAATACATTTATTTATGTTTTTCAGACATATGGAGAAAAATAATCAATCGCCAGGCGCTAGATCTAAGCGGCGACCTGATTGGCTACCTCGATCTGAGTAACCTAGTACAGCTAGTCTGGTGCCTTCTTGACCAACTTTCCGCTATTATTCAGATCGAGGGAGCCAGTCAGATGGCCGCTAAGATCTTATAACGGTCAAAAGTAAATAAGATGGATAAAATTGAAATGAGATCGGCAAAAATTTTCAGGAAACTGTGTACTACATGGTTTTAAAGCTGTTTCACAGCTGAAAAAGGACAGAGATGTTATGATTAAAGTATACACTAGGTAGGATTATGGTCGATTTATGTTCATGCCATTTTTGTAGTTTCAACCGCTCAAAAATGACCGGGACTAAACTCAGCAAATCTCAGACATCAGTAGTATCATGTATGAAGGGCCGGTCTGCAACAGAGAGAGAACGGAAAGACCGAATAGCAAATGACTCTCTGTTGTCACTCTAACCCTAGAAAAAATTACTTTGCACTGAAATACGGGACATTTCGCGACTAATTTTACAGGAATTTTCGTGTCCCAGTGGGAAAAATTTCTTAGGCGTGATTTTCCGGGACATCTGGCAAGTATGGACATGTGGCAATCCCCCTCCCTACATTTATTGTTCCCCTCCCCCATTAGACTTACTAGAAATGCTCACTCCCTTTCTTTTCGGCAGATCCCTACCACAAAAGAATTTTTTAAGTGTTCTTTTTTTCCTCTTGCTATGGTGCAATGGTCTAGCAAAGCCAGAAGCTTTTAAAGCAGCAGTGGCTAGCATCTCTCACGTACTTTAGGCCCTAAATACCGAATCATGGTTTAACCCCTCTTTTAACATGTAAATTACTGATCTTTTAAACAGCACAGCTAAAATTATTTTCTTTAGCTTCAAAGCACTGACATGCACACTGTGCGTCAAACCCGTAAAGGGGGTAATGCAGTATACAGAGATAGATAACTAGCCTACTGTCCACATAGCTCACTTCAGGATTGGAAATTTGATATTTTGGCTCATTTTTCGTACTACTATCCGAATAAAATTTATAAAGGGGATAGACCTCAAACTCTCATAACTAACAGTGTAAGTTATATAGGGAGCGTGTAGCGACCCTATAGATAGGAAAGTCTATACACATATGTAAATTCCTACGTTACATCGACTTTTGAATGATACTAAACTTTAAGAATCTGCCTATACTGAAAGCCAATTTCTTTCTGTATTCTTTCTGCCGGAAACCACAGTAGCCTAGCAAAATTTCGTACTGTCATGAATAAATTTTTGTTTGAAATCATTAAAGTGATCAGTATTTATCCAATTTTAATTTCCTTCGAGTTCCTTTGTCATACTCAGCTGAATAAAATTCACTAAAACAGATGTTACTTCAGCCTTTTTGCAAAAAGTAAATAATGACGTAATGATGTCAGTGCTCAAAAGGTTTTTTTCTGCATAAAAAAGTCAGATTGATTATAGCCCGATCGTGGTACATTAGCCCGATCAAGGTATATTACATTGATTGGTACCTTTCCCCAACCTGCATATGACTTATACACAGAGTTTGAAATCTATCCCCCTACACAAATGCCAATAGGAACATTTACTGACAAAGTAGATAAAACATTTATTTCCCAATTTCTGAAATGAGCTGCGTAGACAGTAAGTAAGAGATTAAAGATAAATTAAAGAGATCAGATCTCCTTGGCTACCGTCTTAGAGAAAATGAAATCGACAGAGTTCCGCTGGTTCTTACATATGCAAAGCAACTACCAGATGTAAGGAACATAACACACAAACATATGAATATCCTACATAAATCGGAAAAATTGCAAAAAATATTTAAATCACCACCAATTTTGGCTGTTAGGAGAGGACATAATCTTGGAGATGTACTCGTTCACGGGAAACATAATAAAATTTTCAAGGAAAAGGGAAAACCGGAAGTCACGTGCTCTCCAAAGTGCAAAATCTGCCCGCTTATCATGCGTAGTTCGTCATTGAAAACCAACAACACAACAGTTAAATTAAACCAATATCATATGTGCAAAAAGTGGAATGCTGTATATGGGATAAGATGCGATAAATGCATGTGACCAATTTGTATATGTCGGGGAAACGGAAAGATCTATAGGGGAGCGACTCAAGGAACATTTGGCAGACGTAACTCATGGAAGAAACAAGAGCGTACCAAACCATTTCAATCAGAACGATCACAGTATTAAGGACATTAAAATTGCTATTCTCGAGAGATGTTTAGAAAACTCGCGTTACTATCGAAAAACAAAAGAAATATTTTGGATTGACAAATTAAATACAGGGATGCCATTGGGGTTAAATAAAAAATCACAATTGGGAGTTCTCTGGCCGGACTATTAAGAAAATTCCAGAGGACTAATACAGCAATTTTTCGCACTCAAGCAGTTTTATATATGATAATTATGTGTGAGAGTTTTTTTTTTGTTTTTTTTGTTTTTATTTTGTTTTTTTTTTTTTTTTATAATGTTTATACATAATATTGGTGAATTAATAGGAAGGCATGCAGTTATTTTATGCATTTAATGACGTTAAATCAAGAACAATATTTTAGCGCCATATGCGCGTACTATGACGTCATGGGTAGTAGGAATTACCGCAAAGACAGCATTTACCGAAAAGACAGTGATATTTACCGAAAAGACCCCAAATTGTACCGAAAAGACACTTAAATTTTAAAACTAAACACATTTTATTATTGAAAATGTGCTTATACAATTAAATGTATCATCAAAACCAAAAAAGCTATTTGATTTAAGGTTTGATTTAGTCATAGTTTCCTCTGATAGAGAATGTAAAACTTACTTCAATAATGATAAATTGATATGAATGTTGTAGCAAAAGTCATAATTATCATGAAGTAGAGTGTGAATAACTGATCGATTATATTAAGTGCATATTTCATAACAACAAATACGAAATATATGTATTTGGTAATTTTTTGTGGTACATGTACATGCAGTTGTATCTGTTGTTAAGTTGCAGTTTAATTATGAATTTTGAATGAATATCATATTTTGTTGACATAAAATGAATAATAGAATAATTTGTTCTTAATTCCAATGGTCTTTTCGGTAAATATATCTGTCTTTTCGGTAAATATCACTGTCTTTTCAGTAAATGCTGTCTTTTCGGTTATTCCTACAACCGTGACGTCATTATTAATATCGATAAACAAAGCGCAATTTGAAGTGAACACTTTACAAGACTGCTTTGATGAATTTGAAAACGAATACGATGTAATCCAGCGAAAAGGACTCCACCCTGAAGAAGGCTCAAACGTTGGGACTGAGCAATATTCATTGACTGTAGTAAGTAAGACGTCAAGAGCAAAGCACCTGCACTCATTTACTTCGTAAAAATCAATCATGATTTATCTAATTGACAAAGATATGAATCCTTATTATCTTTTAGAGAACAGACCGAGCTCAAGAAGCCTTTCCACGGCTGCATTGACACTCGTTACTTCTGTTTGTATAGACATTTTGTATGGTAATGATTTGAGCGCTTCAAGTGTTGTCCTCCATCTTGAAACAGTCTTGTTGTCAACAACAATTTTAACTCCATGCAGAAGAGCGTAGACCCCGAGTTGTCCTTCGTTGCACTGAAAAATCTGGGTAATGTCATAGGTCGAAATTGGCTTGAATTTCGTTCAATCTGAGCACCACAGGGTGTAATTACATCTACCATATCTTCGTCTAGTACAGTACAGTACCGCTCCAGAATCTCCTAATCCCCACAAATAATTAGTAACAATATTTTGAATAGCCGTTTTCTCAGTCACTATTACTCAGTGTGATACATATTTTCACGGAAAGCTGGTTTTTTTTTCAAAATGTATTTCATATTAAAATCAAAATTAAACATTTTTATTCCTCCATTTAACGTAGCTCGCGGGGAAGCTTTCATCACAATCAAATGTGTACGCAGGTTTCACCTTCGAATTTTTTTATGTGCACATCTACGCTATGACGTCATAAACCTTACTTGATCGTAACGTCACGTTCCGTTGCGCGATATATATCGTTAGGGCGCAAATAATGGCTTTTTTTTAAATACTTATATTTTCTAGTAAGCGTAGCGAGCCGAAATTTTTAAACATAAACTTTACATTGTGTCTAAATTCAGTCAATGTATTTAGACACGCTTGCACTGACAAAGATTTGTATATATATCAGAAAGCAGAGCGAACCGGAATTGTTTTGTAAGGGTACGACCAATTTGATCCCGAGGGGGGAGGGGGGGGGCTGGCAATTTTTTTCGGGTCAGATTATTTATTTTCAACGCAGGGCCGGCCGGAATATTTATTTTCCAGTAACTAAAGATCAGAATATTTATTTTTAACCTATAACAATCCTGACAAGCCAAAAAAAAAAGTCATACTTAGGAGTCAAGGTCAGTGTTAAAAATTTGCCAAAGAGACTACATATGTGCAAGTTGTTTGTTTGTTTGGATTTTCATTTTATTTATTTATTCATTTATTTATTTATTTATTTATTTTTTGTTATCGGAAAAAAGGATACCGTACTGCCTTCTTGAGGAATTTCTGAACTCAGAGAAATTGAAATTTCATTTTAATAATATATATATAACGACAATCGAGGCGGCTGAACGTAATGATAGAAAACGAGCATGAAATGAAAATCACAATGTATATCTTATATGGACCGCCCCTCCCCAACCCTTTTCCGATATTATAAAGTATATGTACATATAAATAAGAGGGAATTTTTTGTATACCCCGCCAAAAGATATCGGATTAAATAGTAATGAGCATGTCCGTCCGTCTGTTCCGTATGATGTTTTCAAATATTAGAAGAAAAAAATGTCATGTACGGAGAATTTTATTTTTACATTAAGATATAAGGTCTAGTTCGAATACAGCCCATGTAATTGTTGATTAATTATCTTTAAAAAAAGGGTTTCTGGATGTTTTAAAGAAGACCGTCATAGGGAATCAAATATTCCACATACTCCTTGACGTCATGTTGACATATGCGATCTGAACACGCTGTGACTTTGACGTTGCGAGTAAAATTGACGCCGAAGCCACGCAAAACAAATTTTCAATCTTAAATTGCAAAAAATCTGCCGAGAAGACCTATCCATGTTTTTATATATTCGAATTCAGCTCATTCTCTACTTTTACGTGTAAGAAGGGCTTCAAGGACCTCCACAACTTAATGAAGAAAATGATAATGAAGCAAGCCGTGTTTTGCCTTTTGAATGAGTGCGGATTTTTGAATAATAAGTTGCAAAATGGCGATAAAAATTGCAAATTTCCCCTTAGAGACACAATAATCCGTAGAATTACAATACTCAACATGGCAACAATATTTTTTATCTCCCTTTTCACCCTCCTTGGTCAATTTTCTAGATTAAAATTATTTTAGCTCAGAAAATGCATATTTTCGAATTAGAACGTCAATGCCGTCTTTGAGGCTTAAAATCTCGAAAAACTTCGTGAAATAGTTACATGAAAATTATATCAAAGATTGATCAAATCTTATATTTCATGTAGACAAATTTTCAGGCTATGTCTTCTCGCAAAATTTTCCGTGTCGTAACGCCGCGATGTACCTTAATTTTTGTCACACTATTGTGCATTCAGGGGCGTAGTTAGGATGCCGGTTTTTTTTCAATATGGACGTCACTGAGCTCGAGAGTCTACCGCAGAAGGGGTGAACCCAAGGGGGTGGCCCCACTGATCTGCCGAGGGGAGGGTGAGAGGGGCATTAAATACTTAAGAAAAAATGAAGCAAATTGGTGGCCTCAGTGGTGGCCCTGAAGTATATTTGACCTGAATCTACATGTAGAAGGGATCAAGCGTGTGATTTGGTGATAGCAAACGATGAATCGTACAATGACCTACAATGTATCTTGGAAGAAGAAAATTTCCGATATGAACATGAAATTCTGTAGTTTTTTCCCAAACATATACATCTACGTCCACATACAGACATTTGGATCTGACAACCCCTCACCCCAAATCGACCACTCGCACTTTGATAACTTTAGGTAAACCGGGAAAAAATCTGTGCTTTCTGGAGTGTCTTTGAACAGTGGGCTGTTTCTAAACAGTAGTTTGCTTTACAAACAGTGTCATAAACTCCCCTCTTCTTTTGGCACTGCCTGCCAAGGGAGGCACTCAAGTTCTCTTCTTTCTTTGCGAAAACTATGTGGACGTTTAAATTGCGTACAAACGTACGCCCCTTGCGTTCTTTAAAAACTTCTGTGTAACCGGAAAAGTAGGAGGGCTGTACGAATATGTCATTTGGTACTAACGTGGCTGACGACCTCCCTATAAAGTCGGCACCGATTGCGCACTGGTCTCGTTGGTGTAGCTTCAATATTTCACCCGTCTCACGGAATGAATGAATGACTCAGTTTAACCTCCGACGTGTCAAATGAATGACCTTGCCAGAGGTGCCCAGAAAAGGGCAGTTGGCGGATTTTGGCCAGGAATCCTGGGAAGGAAGGTCAGGAGGAAGGCAGCATGCACTGGTGGTACGGGTACTGGTGTTAAGGGCCACCCTGCCACGCCCGTCGTCTCGTTCACCCTAGGGATCCGTAGACTGCTAGCACTGCGTACAGTGGGCTGTGGACTTTTTCTAGCTTCTCGCCTTGGTCGATTACATACAAGTGCGGTGAAATGACCCTTAAAAGGGCTCTTGTATGCGACCCCCCGCCAGCTGGCTCGACTCTTGGACTTTGGGGGGGATTTTGCCTGGTCCGTCTATCTGAAGATATCCCCGTACTCCTTGGTGGACATCAGGACTTCGCCGAAATCGGCAGTCCCAGGCCTGCAGGGCGTTGGTCCAGATCCCGGGCAGGAGCGGCTTGCCGTTCCTGTAACCTGAACTGAGTGGGGTGGGGGATTCACGTGCCCAGTTGGGACCCCACCCCACTCAGTTCAGGTTACAGGAACGGCAAGCCGCTCCTGCCCGGGATCTGGACCAACGCCCTGCAGGCCTGGGACTGCCGATTTCGAAGGCGCATTCACCCTCTAGTCTAAGGCAAGCCTTGACTACCGCCGATCAAACAGAGCTCAATACGCCACTGCCACCCACAACGCCCCCTGGACGGGCTCGGCTCTCGGATTTGGAAGGGGTGTGTCGCCCGCTGCACTTAGCCTGGAATGGAGCTAATGGAGTGTAGATGCATTAAGGAAGGTGCTGGCAAAGCAACGGTGTAGTGTCTGTCGGGGATGTCTGTGTGTGAGTACTCCATTCCAGTTACCGGAGGCACCACGAGGAGATGTGCAGACTTGGACTTCTCAACTCCACCCGTCTCACGCACAAAAATAACCGAATAGAAAGAACGTGTGAGACGGGCGAAATATTGAAGCTAGTTTACTTGTAGTGTTTTGTGTTTGATATTTTGATGTTATAATTGGTGTTCCTTGTCCCTATTCTCTAGCAGTGCTTGCCTACTCTATGTTTTCACACAGGGGTGTTCCTTGTCCCTATTCTCTAGCAGTGCTTGCCTAGTCTGTGTTTTCACACACGGTCGTTCCTTGTCCCTATTCTCTAGCAGTGCTTGCCTAGTCTATGTTTTCACACAGGGGTGTTCCTTGTCCCTATTCTCTAGCAGTGCTTGCCTACTCTATGTTTTCACACAGGGATGTTCCTTGTCCCTATTCTCTAGCAGTGCTTGCCTAGTCTATGTTTTCACACAGGGGTGTTCCTTGTCCCTATTCTCTAGCAGTGCTTGCCTAGTCTATGTTTTCACACAGGGGTGTTCCTTGTCCCTATTCTCTAGCAGTGCTTGCCTAGTCTATGTTTTCACACAGGGGTGTTCCTTGTCCCTATTCTCTAGCAGTGCTTGCCTAGTCTATGTTTTCACACAGGGGTGTTCCTTGTCCCTATTCTCTAGCAGTGCTTGCCTAGTCTATGTTTTCACACAGGGGTGTTCCTTGTCCCTATTCTCTAGCAGTGCTTGCCTAGTCTATGTTTTCACACAGGGGTGTTCCTTGTCCCTATTCTCTAGCAGTGCTTGCCTAGTCTATGTTTTCACACAGGGGTGTTCCTTGTCCCTATTCTCTAGCAGTGCTTGCCTAGTCTATGTTTTCACACAGGGGTGTTCCTTGTCCCTATTCTCTAGCAGTGCTTGTCTAGTCTATGTTTTCACACAGGGGGGTTCCTTGTCCCTATTCTCTAGCAGTGCTTGCCTAGTCTATGTTTTCACACACGGGTGTTCCTTGTCCCTATTCTCTAGCAGTGCTTGCCTAGTCTATGTTTTCACACAGGGGGGTTCCTTGTCCCTATTCTCTAGCAGTGCTTGCCTAGCCTATGTTTTCACACAGGGATGTTCCTTGTCCCTATTCTCTAGCAGTGCTTGCCTAGCCTATGTTTTCCACACAGGGGTGTTCCCGTATTTTGCTGTGGATGCTGAGTCTTGTTTTAGATCTCCCTCCTTTCTTTCAGAATGTGGAATCGTTGCACATAAAAAGATTATTGATAATGCATTATATTTACATTACTTGTATATTCCCCATTTTGAACGCCCATTAGGCAACTAGAATTATATTCCAATAACTTGGGTTGCTATTCCGACGTCACGTTCAAGTTTTGCATGTAGGGAGAATTTACCAACGTTAAAATACATTTGACACTGTAACAGGCAAAATGTGCGAAGTGCATGCAAATAAGAATGACCGATATTTAGAATAAATGTAAATATAAGTAATGACTGTCTTACTTTTGGTTGGACACGTGCAAATGTTCCGAGAATGTATGAAAGTAAGACACCAGTCATTTCTTAAATAGATACTTGCAGTATTCGGGTGTTCTTTTAAAAGTTCTTATCCATATTTGGTTGATACCGCCTCTAGATCATAGTTTCACAGTATTTTGGAAGATTGGTTTTGATTTTTGAAAGAATTTTAGTTGGAAAATTTAAATAGATTGAATTGATACAGATTTTTTTTGGTATGGATTTGTGCATTTTTGGAATACAGTACAAGTAAGGTAATGTCTAATATATATAAGCGTCTTAGCCAAAATTCACAATAAGCCCTTTTCACATAACTGCGTGACTAGCAGTTATGTGAAAAAGGCTTATTTAATACCTTTAATGTTGAAAAATTAGTGGGAACATAAGTTAAGTTCTCTTGTGTTGAATCTACTTAAGACGTCATACTTGTATGCTTTTTACATATGAATGTGTTATTGTTTGCTGGAGCATAATGACAGAATGTTCGTGGAGATATGCAACTTCCCGTCTGGTTACATCAGAAAGCAGACTTGGACTTGCTCAGAGAGAGTCGTACTTAGTTTTAGCATTGAAACTACTTAATTAGGAGAATATATATTTGTAAGCTTTGTTACTACCAAAAATATATTTAAGAAATGACTGTCTTACTTTTGGTGTTCATTGATGTATAATTCTGGTTGGTCACGTGCAATTTTCACGTGTCCAACCAGAATTATACACCCATATCGCATGAATACCAAAAGTAAGACAGTCATTACATGCATTACTTATATTTACATTTGTTCCAATTATTGGTCATTTTTATTTGCATGCACATCGGACATTTTGCCTGTAACAGCGCCAAATGTATTTTAACGTTGGTAAATTCTCCCTACATACAAAACTTGAACGTGACGTCACAATAGGACCCAAGTTATTGGAATATAATTCTAGTTGCCTAATGGGCGTTTAACATGGGGAATTTACTAGCAATGTAAATATGATGCTTTAAACACTATAATGCTAGTATTCTTTGTTCACAAGAAACAATTGAAAAAATATTTTTGTCTGATACTATCCAAAAACACCGATGTTGGCCTTTCCTGCACGGCTAAAGCTGCGGTTTTTGGAAGCAAGCAGAGTTGCTTCCTTTCTCCATACACCCAATCTATCTACTTTTGCTCATTTTAGAATTTCAGTTTGGTTTTCTTGTTTTTTTTCTTGGTTTCGTATGCCTATAATTGGTTGTAATTTTTGGATTAGGGTTTTGTGCTTGACTCTCACTCACCCGTATAGAAGAGGTGAGTTTTAAAATTAGGGAATAACTAGATACTGACGTTATGTTTGCGGACGGTAAATGTTGATTTTACGGGGGCAAACTGAGTTTTTCTGGCGACGCGTTCATTTTAATGCAATCTATAATTTTGCGAGTATAAAGCGAATTGTGACGTTAGTAACATCAAAGCCTAGTATGTTCTCGTTTTACAGCACAAGTGCTGGACACTGTGTGTAATTACCAGTATTCCACTGTCACTCTTGGCAAGGTATTTATTCCCAAATTGCTTTACACCATCAAAAAGGTTTTTAATTTATCATGCGGAAACCAATAACATTAGGTTAATTTCGGAAAATTCCATAGCAATGACTTTTACCTTTGACCTGTTCATTTAAATAAGTAAAACCTTCCGCCTGATAAGTATCCATGTGATACAATCTCATTTTTCTCAAGATATCCGAATATAAATGCATAATATATGAGGTCCATTTTCTACGGAAGCCCGTGGTGACAGGTATGAATTATAATTTATCTGGTGACCGCCACTTAATTTATCTGGCGGCCGCCAGATAAATAAAGTGGCGGCCGCCAGATAATTTAAGTGGCAGTCATCACATAATTTACAATAAATCAAAACAAAATCAATGCATAACATGTTCTTTCTGTTCTAGGGTGCTGAATTCATCTTCGAATTCTCTTTTAATCTATTTGGTATGAAAGATGCAAAATAACCAGATGAAATGTAACAAAAGATTATCTGGCGGCCGCAAGATAATTAAGTGGTGGCCGCCAGATAATTAAGTGGTGGCCGCCACATAATTAAGTGGTGGCCGCAACATAATTATCTGGCGGCCGCCACTTAATATATATGGCGGCCGCCACTTAATTTATCTGGCGGCCGCCACTTAAGTTATCTGTTCGCCGCATAATTATCTGGCGGTCGCCACTTAGTTATATGGCGGCCGCAACATAATTAAGTGGCGGCCGCCAAATAAATTAAGTGGCGGCCGCCAGATAAATTAAGTGGCGACCGCCAGATAATTATGTGACGGCCGCCAGATATAAGTAGCCATTAAATATGTTCATGTGTTTCCATAATTATTCAAACTGAAAGTTACAGGAACGGGCATAGTAATGGACAAAACAAACTCTACAGACTGGAGCAAAAATATAATGTTTGGTATACACCAGGTGTGTTTTTTATTTTGGGGAAGGTGCCTGTGCCTGTCCCATTTGGGAAAAATTGCGACAATTTGCTGAAATTAGGAAAATTTGAAAACAAATTCTCACTAAAGTATAACCCTAAAGTATCGTTTATTAACACTGCTAATCCATTGAATTGCTTGAACCCTGTTAACACTCTCAGTTTATTTAGTAACTTTTAAAAAGATACTATTTGAGCTAACCATTTCATGAAGAAATTTTGAGATCTCAATAGAATTAGCTTATCTTTTTATTACAAACAGGAATTTTTTGGCGAATAAACATAAAAGTCACGATATCTAAGATAGTTAGAATGAGCACTGACATCATAAGTGGTATCAGTTCAGGATTGGTATGCTGTGAATGCCCAGATTTAAAATCAATCAATAGGGCGCGAAATTGCATCATCTGTGTTATGGAACACAAAACATGGAAAATTTGATGTCCATGACCAAGTATATCAAACCGACCCGGAAACAGTTTCTCTGGCATGTGACTTCCAAAAAAGAATGCCTGAAGAATGAACAAGATATAACATTCCGTTATGTGGTTCAACGAACTGAAATGGCAAGTCTCTGAGAGGGCACAGTTCCAGTATCTTGGACCAAATGGCAATGTTACTATTATGGCCTGCATGGACATAGATCCTACTTGCATTACTTTTCGGTTTAAATTATATGGGTCGTCCCCATATAGGATCTTTGCAAAACAAAGGATAACAAAATTAAGCCATGTTACGAACATAAGAATTGTCATATATTTTGTTTCGAAATATAAATATGTCTTTTCATCTGAGAGTGAGTAGAATGCCATTAAACCAGTTCCAAATGAATACATTGTTGCTCCGATATAATCAAGGAGAAACAAGTTATAATGTATGAATGGCGATTTGGAATGCAAGAGGTGTACACAAGAACTCGTTATACATGAAATCATACAGCAGATTCCAAAGGCCAACATCGGCCATAGATGACTGTCCGACCAGAAATCGTAATTCTCTGAATATTCCGCCAATAGAATCCAAACGATAGCAAAGCCAATCAAATGACTCCATACATTGAAAGTTTCGTTGTGAATTTGGAAGAGGCTGGTGAGATAGTAACGCCATGGTTGATTGGTCTGTCTGTATCCCGCCAAGATAGATGGCTCGTGAAGAACACGTGGAATCTTCTGGTATGGGAGAGTAGGCTGGAATTCAAGGAATGACGTTACTGATTCCCTCAGGAAGTCGGAGAACTCCCGGACACTCACCATCTTCGGAACTCTGGATAAATATCCCTGACAAAGGAATATAATAATTATACAAGTTTATTTTTTGATGACGTTTAAAATTAAAGCAAAAAACAAACCCCCAATCCCCATCCCCAACCCCAACCCCCCCCCCAAAAAAAAACAAAAATTAAAAAAAAAAAAAAAAAAAAAAAAAAAAAAAAAAAAACCAGACAAACAAACAAACAATCAGGAAAAGGGGGGTGGGGAGGGGGGTGGGGGTGGGGGGGCTCCAACAAGACTCGGTTGCCATACTCACAGTAAGAACAAATTCAATATATAAAGTCAAATGGTTTATCAAGGATGATAAAATTTGAATTCACTAACTATCAATATTTATATATTTAATACTTGTAACTTATGAAACTCATATCATATCTTGTAAATGAATGAGTAAATATCTTACTTACGTTTACTCAAAGTGTTACACGAGATGTACCTCTATCATAAGAGGAGCAGTGGTATGAGTGGTCGTGTAAATGGTGGACAAATCAATATCATATCAAATATACAACGTTAAAGCTACGCCACAACAATTAAGCCTTTTATGCAATGACTTCTTAAACAGGTACTTAGTATCAGGATTAATTTCAACATGGAGTTCAAATGCTTGCTAGCTCACTACCGCAATATGTGTTGATTCAAATTTAGCACTGAAAGCCATTAAAAAACTCCAAAACAACAAACAAACAACCAACAACAGTAACAACAAACAAACAAACAAATATAAATAAAGTAATACCAGAAAGATCATAGAGCCGAAGTGGGACTCTCTGTGCTTGTTACATTGTATGTATATTCAAAAGAAAGAATACATACTGGTCTTGAAAGGAGCATATCAGCTTTAAACGGTGTACATTACTGTAGTCTTCACAGTTTTATCTGCAGGAAATATCGGAAATAATCTTAGTTTCCGATTCGGAAATACGTGGATTTCTGTTTTTAAAAGCGTTCAGATTGTTAACTATACACGTACTGTTCACCTAAACAAATGAATGAAGTATAAATAAATCTATCGTGTGCTCATAACTTTTGTCAGAGAAAAAAATTAAATGTTTTTTTTTTGTACAAATGAATACTGATTTTAGAATTTATCGATTCGTCGTTAAGACACAGGGCTTAGGAAATTTTATCGATTCTAGTTACGCGTAGGAATAACTTAATTTGCTTCTGCATTAAAATTTTCCTTATACTACCATAGATATTTTATTTCATAGAATCTAAATGGACGCTTTTTGCACTTACATTTGTAATTGCGGATTGATATCAATAATAATATGAAAAAAACTTTCAAAGTGAAATCATTCAACCTAGACGTTCATCATTTTAGTATATGTTAACACAGATTTTCACTAGCTGATACAAGCCCTACTTAAACTTGCAGTTTCAATACATTTATACCAATCAATTTTTCTTTTAATTATTTCTTATAAACAATTCATAAATACCTCATCTTGCTGTTAAATTCATTTCCACATGGAGAGGTAAATGCCCTATAGTAACGATGTAAACAAATCTGTACCTATTTAAACTTGCACTGCATCTAGACGAGGGTTTTTACAGTTGGTATTTTGGGCATTGGAACTTTGTCAACTAGTTTGAAACTTTTTATAGATCGATATTTCACGAACCATAGCAAGTGGTTGGAAAATTGGTGTCGATCTTTAATTGCAATGCATATATATATATATAGGTTTTGGGTAGATGAAATACCGAGGGGCCTATTGAATTTGAACTTTTCCCAAATTTGTTAAAATACCAACACTATATCTGTATCTGTATGAGGCGCCGTTTTACTACTTATTCCCTATTTTTTATATATCACAAATTTATTTTATGAAGTCACAAAATCGATTATTTGAATTCAAAAAATCAATTTTGTGATATCACAAAATCTTATCGAATGTTTGATATCACAAATTCGATTATTTGATATCATAAATTCGATTTTTCGATATCAAATAATGGATTTTGTGGTATCAAAAAATTGAATTTGTACTAGCCGTTTTACTATTCATTCCCTATTTTTTTATGGCAAAAATCGAATTTGTTATAATATCACAAATTCGATTTTTTACATCACACATTTGATATCACAAAGGAGCTGTTAAGATAAGGCGTAGAATCTTCCCTGAAAAGTCGAAAGTAGGTTATATTGCCATCTTTTTCGTTTTATATCACGGAACAATCTATTCAGAGTGTGTTCCGATCAAATATGTAACCGTTGGAAGGAAATAAACAAGAAAGTTGTCTATTTCTACACCGTGTGTAGCTGTGAAGAACGAAATAAATTCGTTTTTCAGTTTCCGGATTGCAGAGTTTGCCGATTGTATTGATATAATAACCTCAAAGTTAATTTTGCTTATCAAATTTTGACATGAAAAAGTAACAGAAGCATAATAAACGTAAAAATGTGTAAAATAATGCATTTTGTGCATTTTCGATCGATATTCAACGTTTTCCGTCATCTGTACCCCTACCTCTTCAACCCGTAATTATAACATCTCTCACCAAATTTATTTAAATAAAATATCTACCATGAGTCTTATAATACTTTATATTTTTATCCTGACAAACTTTTGTCTAAATTGGAAGGACAGCGCTGGAGAAATAATCTAGTGATTTCAGGGCTAAATCCGGCCCTTATCTTAACATCTCCTTCGAATTTTTGACATCAAAAAATCTTGTTTGATATCACAAAATATGACGGAATTTGCGATATCAAAAAAATAGAATTTGTGATATCACAAATTCTGTTCTTTGATATTAAGAAAATATAGGGAATAAATAGTAAAACGGTGCCTTATATATCTGAGCATGCATTAGCAATAGATTGGTTTTGGGCGTATGTACAGTCCGAACATATTATCATAGGCAAGTGGATAACGAGGCTTTGTCAACATACTTTAAGAGCGTTGATAATAAAATCTATTAAGACGCTAGTTCGCAAATAGATTTCTTTATATGTGGCCTTTCGTACGTGGCTGTGCGAGTTACCTCGCTTTTCATACCTCGACCCCCAAGCTTGAACCCCTATGTACTACGTCATCAGTACACGTCACAAAGCACATGTTTTACATACGGGTCCTTGAGCGACCTCTTTCTGGAATTCAACTAAAGGTAACAGACCTATTGAAAATTTAAGCTAGGAAATATTTGAATATGCACATTTAGATTTACATCTTTACATCAAATCTTTTAAGAAATGATTCATAAAATATTTAAGAATATGATTTGGATCTCAATTCTTTCAATTAATTTCATAATCTAGCGATGTTGTAGGATTTTCTCTCAGTATTTTCAGCCATTGATCTTTCATGATGCATACTTTGCGACATACAGATTCAGGTATGATACATGTATCTATTTTACCATCGATTTTTCATGGTTTCTTGAATTTTGTGATGGATTTATTTATGTTTAATTTCGAAGAAACTCCTAATAATAGCATACTTTGTATTTCATATCATTTCAACTGGAGACCTCTACGACCTTGGCACTCACTTGTACCTTTCCCTTGTCAACAGTAAGCGTTCAAGTCTCGTCATTCCCCTCCTTAGCCATCTACCTATACATTAAAGGTAGGATCACAATTTTCCTTTCAGTTATTTTGCAAAGATTGGAAGAAATCTGTCACCTGAAATCTGAATGACTATTCTTTGTACTGGGTTTACAAATACTACATAATTATTTCCAATGTTTACCACAAACTTGTTGATCTACATCAGTACATGCAACTTCAGTTTTTATTTCGAATAATCAAGCGTGGTCAACTTTAATCATTTAATCAAACTTATTCATAATTATCTTGTTTTGCTAAATGTTATGTGTAGTAATGTTTATTTAGGCCTTTGTCACATATTGTTTGTACATTGTTATTCTATTGCTCATATAGCACCTCTGTGTTCTCGAGTTGGTAAGTAACCTTA
Source organism: Pinctada fucata (assembly GCA_028142955.1). NCBI lineage: Eukaryota > Metazoa > Mollusca > Bivalvia > Pterioida > Pteriidae > Pinctada > Pinctada fucata. The sequence goes on from AP027107.1 coordinate 51,077,784, forward strand.
GTGCAGAAATGGGAATTGGGCAAAAGTTTCTCAACTTAACCTGAACATGTGCCCTTTCTCTCTGAAATATCTGGATTACCAAAAATCTATTAAATTAATAAATGAAAACAATAATAAAATAAAAAAGAAATAAAAAAAAAAAAAAAAAAAGCTAAAACGATTATAGAGGTATAAAAAAAAAAACAAAAAAAAAAAAAAAAACAACAACAACAACAACAAACAAAACAAACAAATAAAAAATAAATAAATGTAATGAAATAAAAGTTCTGCAAAACAGAACTGTGCGCATGCCTAGGCATGTAAGTAGACTCGATCTCGACTTGTTCATCCCAATTAAAAATAAATAAATAAATAAATAAATAGAATAAAAATATATATAGTGGGAACATGCATACATCAAACTTGTACGTTATCCATTGAACTTCCGAAGGCGGTCATACACATGTTTTCAATTTAAATTAACAGCCCCATGCAAGAAGTAAACAAATATTGTTATTGATTAGAAATAGAGATATGTGTACAAAAATTATTAAAGTCAAACACCGATGATAAAGCCAAAACTGCAATGCCAATGGGCATATAAGTACCACTGGGCTCACAATTATACGAGTAGTTAAAGTAAAAGATAAAATAAAAGAACCATATACATGTAGATAAATTAACATAACTTCTAAACTATAAATACAGAAAAAATCATTTCCATCCACAAGTATTTTACCTATGAAATATCAATGCATCTGGCCAACCCCGATTTCTAACTTTCCCTCCCCCCTCCCCCATGGGGGTTGTATGTTTCTCTGGTCACCTCAATATAGAACTGGCTACATATGAATATCGCATAGGACTAAGAATTCCCCGAGTTTTCCGAATTATAAAGTTGCAAATTCTGATCGAATAGAGAGATACATATTAATTGACAATTGTAATGGATAAATAAACAAATATTGAATAAAAATACAATTAATTCAATAAATATAAGACACACAATCAGTGGGTACTACACAGATTAACACATCCTGAGATTTTCTACAGGTATCAATTTTCCTTCCATAACTATATTTTCGTTTCACCATAAACTAAATCAGCCCGTTCAACTCCAAAAAGTTGAGAGCCATTACTGCAAGGCAACCATACTGTTTACAATCTGTAACAGTAACTTATAAATAACACTTCCTGTTACGAATCTAAATCATCAACCACCACTCATATTTACAAAAATAGATAAATTAATCATTGACAAATAAATCAATAAAATTTATAGATAAGAAAATAAATAAATAAAACATCCCCCAAGTCGATACGTTTCATCGGATCCAAAATTGAAACATCATTAATTTTGAAACCCCTCCCAAATTTCATACCCCATAATCAAGCACACCTAGGTACATGTAGAAGGGTGTGTCAAAGTCATGATGTGCACGTCGTAAAAAGTGATGCTCAATGTGTCAATATACGGGCTCAAGGCGCCATCCTCATAATAAAACTTCGAATGTTCCTTATTCCCGCTTTTCAATTCCAAGAAAAAATGTACGACTATAAAATATCACATTGGCGTTTACGGTTTAGTGGATCTAACTTTAATGAATTCCCATGATAAGTAGCTAACAATCAAGTAAGAATAAGACAGATAACTTACTCTCCATTTTTGCATACATTAACAATGAATAAATAAGACATAAACAAACGAAAGAAGAGAATGCAAACAAAACAAAATACAAACAAACAAACAATTAATCAATGCCTATATTATGTAAACAAAAAGAAAGGTTTTACATTCGGAATTCAGAAAATTATATTTATAAAGAGTGCATGTGGTTTATTCTCAGACAGGTACGCACAAGGTACAAATGACATCAAGATTTAAAAAAAATAATAAAATAAAATAAAATAAAATAAAATAAAATAAAATAAAAATAAAAAAATAAAATAAAATAAATACAAAAATAAATACAAAAATAAATAAATAAATAAGATAAATAAATAAATAGAATTAAAAATATAAATATAAAATAAATGGAAAAATAAGTAGATTCACGAATAAATAGCCTATGTAAGCGAGTTGATAAATCAATCAATTAGATAAACGAATAAAATTTAAGATAAACATCGCGAATGTGTAAATTATTCATTAGAGTAACTGACAGAGCTGAAAAGGAAATTTAAGAAGAAATACCTATATAAATGATAAACCAATCAATTACTAAAATCTAACGAAATACATGTAATAAAACTAATAATCATTAATGAAGGCATGTTAATCACAAAAAACAAACAAACAAACAAAAAACAAAACAGAAAATATCTTAAATAGTTACGTCAATCAATCAATCAATCAATCAATCAATCAATCAATCAATCAATCAATCAATCAATCAATCAATCAATCAATCAATCAATCAATCAATCAATCAATCAATCAATCAATCAATCAATCAATCAATCAATCAATCAATCAATCAATCAATCAATCAATCAATCAATCAATCAATCAATCAATCAATCAATCAATCAATCAATCAATCAATCAATCAATCAATCAATCAATCAATCAATCAATCAATCAATCAATCAATCAATCAATCAATCAATCAATCAATCAATCAATCAATCAATCAATCAATCAATCAATCAATCAATCAATCAATCAATCAATCAATCAATCAATCAATCAATCAATCAATCAATCAATCAATCAATCAATCAATCAATCAATCAATCAATCAATCAATCAATCAATCAATCAATCAATCAATCAATCAATCAATCAATCAATCAATCAATCAATCAATCAATCAATCAATCAATCAATCAATCAATCAATCAATCAATCAATCAATCAATCAATCAATCAATCAATCAATCAATCAATCAATCAATCAATCAATCAATCAATCAATCAATCAATCAATCAATCAATCAATCAATCAATCAATCAATCAATCAATCAATCAATCAATCAATCAATCAATCAATCAATCAATCAATCAATCAATCAATCAATCAATCAATCAATCAATCAATCAATCAATCAATCAATCAATCAATCAATCAATCAATCAATCAATCAATCAATCAATCAATCAATCAATCAATCAATCAATCAATCAATCAATCAATCAATCAATCAATCAATCAATCAATCAATCAATCAATCAATCAATCAATCAATCAATCAATCAATCAATCAATCAATCAATCAATCAATCAATCAATCAATCAATCAATCAATCAATCAATCAATCAATCAATCAATCAATCAATCAATCAATCAATCAATCAATCAATCAATCAATCAATCAATCAATCAATCAATCAATCAATCAATCAATCAATCAATCAATCAATCAATCAATCAATCAATCAATCAATCAATCGTTAGGAATAGAAACCCCTAAACCTTTTAATCAGATATAACATTACATAAAGATATATTATAAAAAAGATAAACGTCGCGTAACGAGATTTTGAATGTATTATCAAACAAAGGTGCACGCTTAAAAAAAAAAAAAAAAAAAAAAAGCAAAAGCAAACAAACAAACAAAAACAAAAACAAAAACAAAAACAAAAACAAAACAAAACAAAAGAAAAACAAAAACAAAATTCCATTAACCAAATTTGGCACCATGTCTGTTTTTAAAAGTAAATAAGAAAAAAATAGACGTGTGATGATATCAATCTATGGCAAGATAGACCAAGATTTCTTAGAATTAAATGCAGCATTTCATTTGTAGCAGCTACAGGTACATTATTTGTACATGGCTACGTTTTGCATTTTAGTTAGCACATTAGTTTGCTATAGAGAGCTTAAAATAAATAAATAAAAAAAAAAAAAAGATAAATAAATAAAATAAAATAAAATCGATAAAAAAAAAAAAAAATAAATAAATAAATAAAATTAAATAGAAAAAATTAAATAGAAAAAATTAAAAATAAAATAAAAAAAAAAAAAAAAAAAAAAAAAAATAAATAAATAAAAAAAAAAAAATAAAAATAAATAAATAAAAAAAATAAATAAATAAAAATGAAAATAAATAAATAAATAAAATAAAAAAGTTTTGCATTCACACTCAAAAAATTACTTTTACGTTGTGTAGCACATGCTCATGAAGCAGATACCAAGTATAGTACAGCGTGGTGCATGTGTAAGTTGCATTTTAGCTTTCATGACACAAACATGACAAGATGAATTCTCAGAGCTTTGCAATAATAAAACCTTGTACTTCAAGCTCAATTAATCTGGCAGAAATACAAAGCACATACTGTCCAAGTAGAAAGATAATTCTATACCAGGCAGTCATGCATTTTAGCAAGATATAAACAAATTCAAAAGTTTCAATTCTTGTTGCTGTTGTTAATTGTAAACTGTATGTACATATACCATTGATTCAATACTAGTATCAAGCGATTAAGTACAAATAAAAGGCCTGTGTAAATCAATGAGTGGTCGCGGCTGAGTAATGAATCTTATAGCTGACCACTTTTCGGGGTTATTATCCCAAAGTGGCGGCTTTCGGGGCTGCGCTCCCGAAGCATGGCACCTACGCTATAATATTCATTACTTTATATCAATATTTAAAGCGCATGCGCTTCGGCGCGGTTTTCCCGGTCGCAGTGCATATTCGCAATTGATAAATAGGTTAAACTAAAGGCTAGCCAGTACTGACTATTTCGGCAGCCTTATTTGTTTATTTGCTGATCCCGAATTATTGTCGGGAATAACTCTCCTGAATTTAAAATACACTGAACTTTGAACTCAAATCATTGATGCAAAGTGATCGATTTGATCTCTTGTGATTGCTTGAAGTTAAATTGGCCGCGTATGTTCTGTTCACCGGCCAATCTTAACAAACTGACTGTTATTGTGAAATCAATGGAATTGGAATCAATTTGAACAAAATATTTGAATGAAGTGAACTTGGATTGAGCATTGAAGTGAACTTGATTGAACTTGAACTTCAATTGAACTTGAATTGAGAACTTGATTGAATTGAACTTGATTTGCAATTTTAATTTGATTGAATTGAACTTGAATTGCAATTCGCATTTATTTGAATTGGATTGCATTGAACTATGATTGAATTTGCATTGAACTTGAATTGAATATATTGACAATTGTTTTTGCATTGAATTTCTTTTATAATGTCAGCCGCGTCCAAAACAGCCACATATCATTAAAATGATGAAAATTATTTACTTTGCCATTGTCTTATTTTCATATACAAAGGAAAGGTCCACAGATAAAATCCAAAAGTTGTTCAAAAGGGCCATATCATTCAACTGATGACGAAACCAAACTTTCAAAAGCAAATGACCAAAAAAAAAAAAAAAAAAAAAAACAAACAAAAAAAAAAAAAAAAAAAAAAAAAAAAAAAAAAAACAACATGTGAAAATTATGGGTATTCTGTAGTCATTATGTTAATCATTTGCAAAGACGACGTAGAAGACGCATGAAAAGCTTCATCTTGGCAGTAATACTTTGGCTTGCAGTACCACTGACGAGGATTTACTGACCGAAACACGTGTCTGGTGCATTATAATTGGTTTGAAATCTTCAAGAAGGTAACGAGTTGGAATATTTCAATTTTCTGATCTTGGATGGTGAATCGGATCGAGAACATTTTTGAGACATAAGTACCTGATTGGACTAGTTATCCTGAGCAGCTTTTGGAAATCGAAATTGTGTGTCAGCCTATCAGTGTCCTTTACGACAATCTTAGTGTGGCCGACTGGATCGTAAAAACCTCAGTATTTTCAAGGAGATAATTAGGTCTTCCGACTTCCGTCGGAAGACCTATTGTTTTCGTAACCGTGGAAAATTGGATCAGCGATTTCTCAAGAACCCTGTAAGCTAGGACAATGAAAGTTCTCCAACGTTACGTTTGGAGTAAAAGCTAGATTGGTCTTTTTTATTTTTGGTCTTTGTTATTTTTTATCATGTTTTTAGTAGATTCAAATATTTGACGGGAGCGTCGAATTACTCAAAAGGACCGAAAATTTCATGTTTTGCTATTTGTAAGCTTAAATATCTCGTATTTTGCTATCTACAATTTCCATTCTTTTTGAAAGTCGACAGCCATGCAAGATATGAAATGCTAGATGCACACTGTAACGATTTATTACGATGACGTCCTTCACCGTCCTTCATATTTCCAAATTCAGAAGTTCATAGGAGGAAGACACTTTTTTGCTTATAATAGTAAACAAAAACTAGAAAGGTTTCTTGTTGCGGTTGCAACAAGAGTGTCTTCCTCCTATACAATTTTTGGTTTGGAAATATGAAGGACGTCACATTACATGTATTTATATTATATATTTAAGTTTTCAAATAGCAGTAACATTAAATTTTCAAACCGATAATTGTTGGTGAGCAACCATTTGATTTTGGGGGGGGGGGGGGGGGGGGGGGCAGGAATTCTATTGCCAGCCGGTAAAATTTTTTCAGCAATTTTCTGAGCAGGCCTTTTTTTCAGCCATTACCAGAGTCGGAGAAAAATTTTCGCCGGTTCTTCGGGCCGGATTTAAACAAATTGTCAAATGTTGTGAATGTCTGTGTATGTTAAACTCCCCGCTGTTACAGAGTATGAGTTAATAACCGTTCCTTCAGATGTCTCTTTGCAATTAGCGAATTTCAGACAGATTGTATGATGTTTAAATAGAACCTTTTCTAGATTTTTGTGCCTATGCGTATTACGTCTCTGGTAGATACAGCTATGTGAACAGTTTGTATTTATATTAATTAATTTTTTGACTTTAAATTGTCTGGCACAAAGGGCCAGCAAAAATTTCCATATCATGCAATGTATCCTTACTTTTGCATGGTCCGGGAAAAAAAAAATTGCCGGCCCTTTGGGCCGGAATATTTTTTTCAGCATTTTTCAGAGCCGGGATTTTTTTTTTGCAAATTCTTCCTGCCCCCTTCCCCCATAAAAAAGGCGAGCTCGTAGCTGTAGAACCAATTTTCTTGAGAAGAGAAATGGTAATAACAAGTTACGTTCAATATATATATATAAATACCATGAGGTTCTCGCTGTGCAGGTTCAAATTTGGACCCCCCCTTCCCTTTTTTCAAAGTTTATTTTGAATTTCCATCATGGCGACATCGTTCAATATAAACAGAACTGTTTTCGAAAAACGAGGGGAGGGAAGAATGTTGGAGAAATTGTTCATCAATTTGTAAATAAACCAACCGAAAATTATGTTCGAACGTTTGCTAGAATTAGAAATTAAACTTGATGTTCAAAATATAGTTATTGAAGTTTAGAAACAGGTTTGTAGGTTAGAAATCGGAATCAAACTACCACTTTTTGTGTGTAAATTCTGGTTTGTAGCTGATCTCTTCTAAATTAATCAAATGTTTTAAAATCAAATTGTGTATATCGAAATGTATTTATGAAATGCATATTCATCATTGCCGTGAAATCGGAATTTGAAAATCTCAACACTGCTTTTCTCGAGTCGGACTCGGACTACCAATTTTAGTGTGCGCCCGATCTGTTGGCGTGAAGGTGTATCGAAATACCCAACTCAAAATTTCGATGCTCATATCTTTTCAACAGTAAGAGATAGGAAAAATCAGAAAGACTAAATAAGACAGATATATATGGATAAAAAATAATAATATTGAAATTTTTAGGAAACTTCATAAGCTTAATTTTTGTTTACTATTATAAGCAAAAAAGTGTCTTCCTCCTATGAACTTCTGAATTTGGAAATATGAAGGACGGTGAAGGACGTCATCGTAATAAATCGTTACAGTGTGCATCTAGCATTTCATATCTTGCATGGCTGTCGACTTTCAAAAAGAATGGAAATAGATAGCAAAATACGAGATATTTAAGCTTACAAATAGCAAAACATGAAATTTTCGGTCCTTTTGAGTTATTCGACGCTCCCGTCAAATATTTGAATCTACTAAAAAACATGATAAAAAAATAACAGAGACCAAAAATAAAAAAGACCAATCTAGCTTTTACTCCAAACGTAACGTTGGAGAACTTTCATTGTCCTAGCTTACAGGGTTCTTGAGAAATCGCTGATCCAATTTTCCAGGTTACGAAAACAATAGGTCTTCCGACGGAAGTCGGAAGACCTAATTAAGCTTATGAAGTTTCCTAAAAATTTCAATATTATTATTTTTTATCCATATATCTGTCTTATTTAGTCTTTCTGATTTTTCCTATCTCTTACTGTTGAAAAGATATGAGCATCGAAATTTTGAGTTGGGTATTTCGATACACCTTCACGCCAACAGATCGGGCACACACTAAAATTGGTAGTCCGAGTCCGACTCGAGAAAAGCAGTGTTGAGATTTTCAAATTCCGATTTCACGGCAATGATGAATATGCATTTCATAAATACATTTCGATATACACAATTTGATTTTAAAACAGTTGATTAATTTAGAAGAGATCAGCTACAAACCAGAATTTACACACAAAAAGTGGTAGTTTGATTCCGATTTCTAACCTACAAACCTGTTTCTAAACTTCAATAACTATATTTTGAACATCAAGTTTAATTTCTAATTCTAGCAAACGTTCGAACATAATTTTCGGTTGGTTTATTTACAAATTGATGAACAATTTCTCCAACATTCTTCCCTCTCCTCGTTTTTTGAAAACAGTTCTGTTTATATTGAACGATGTCGCCATGATGGAAATTCAAAATAAACTTTGAAAAAAGGGAAGGGGGGGGGGGTCCAAATTTGAACCTGCACAGCGAGAACCTCATGGTATTTATATATATATATTGAACGTAACTTGTTATTACCATTTCTCTTCTCAAGAAAATTGGTTCTACAGCTACGAGCTCGCCTTTTTTATGGGGGAAGGGGGCAGGAAGAATTTGCAAAAAAAAAAAAAAAAAATCCCGGCTCTGAAAAATGCTGAAAAAAATATTCCGGCCCAAAGGGCCGGCAATTTTTTTTCCCGGACCATGCAAAAGTAAGGATACATTGCATGATATGGAAATTTTTGCTGGCCCTTTGTGCCAGACAATTTAAAGTCAAAAAATTAATTAATATAAATACAAACTGTTGACATAGCTGTATCTACCAGAGACCTAATACGCATAGGCACAAAAATCTAGAAAAATCTATTTAAACATCATACAATCTGTCTGAAATTCGCTAATTGCAAAGAGACATCTGAAGGAACGGTTATTAACTCATACTCTGTAACAGCGGGGAGTTTAACTTACACAGACATTCACAACATTTGACAATTTGTTTAAATCCGGCCCGAAGAACCGGCGAAAATTTTTCTCCGACTCTGGTAATGGCTGAAAAAAATGGCCTGCTCAGAAAATTGCTGAAAAAATTTTACCGGCTGGCAATAGAATTCCTAACCCCCCCCCCCAAATCAAATGGTTGCTCACCAACAATTATCGGTTTGAAAATTTAATGTTACTGCTATTTGAAAACTTAAATATATAATATAAATACATGTAATGTGACGTCCTTCATATTTCCAAACCAAAAATTTTATAGGAGGAAGACACTCTTGTTGCAACCGCAACAAGAAACCTTTCTAGTCCTTATTTTAATTTTTGTACGGGGTAATTGTTGAGAAAGAGGATATGGGAAATCATCTCAGTTGAATATTCTGGTCAAAATTTATGTAATGTCATTTGAAAAGCAAAATACCAGTACAAATTACAAAGCGATGGATAAATTGAATTAGGACATTAATCTAGAATTCCACTGCTCTCACTCGAGTGATTTTTCTAAACAGTAATTTGATTAGATATCTGAATTTACCATCCTTTACACCGGACTATACCTTTTATACATTTATAAAGAAGATCCTGACGACAATCTCAACAGCAATTACCCTAGAGCACCTAACTGAGCGTCGACGGACCCCTAGCAAGCTGGGAGGAGTAAACGTCCCCGGTTTGGCTACATGTAAGATATTTTTTCACTTCATTTGATAAATATAGGATCTCAAATGAATTTTCATTTCATACGATGTATTATGAAACGAGTTGTGAGTTTTAAATCCCCGAGCCTTGGCGAGGGAATATAAAACGCACAACGAGTTTCATAATACATCGTATGAAATGAAAATTCATTTGAGATTCTTTTTATCACATGATATTGCATAAAAATGTGCATTTCTAACGTGAAATAAACGTTTCCGAGAACTACAGAGGCGAACCACGCCGTGATCTAGGGTCGTCTGCTACGCTATGAGAAGTAGTGTCCCCATCGTATAGATATTCTGTGCGTAAGAGAAAAGTATTTCAATTTTGAATAGTATTTTAATGCCAGAATTAATTTAACAACAACAATTTTAATCATTGATATCGACTCCGGGTCTGAATTTAACAGTTGACCGATATTTAAAAGGTCACATTTGTCAAGGTTTATGTGATTAGGTTCCAAACTTGACCAATCGCATTCAAGCAGAGCGATATGTAACGTGTTATCATATCATATATTTATGAAATGGCTTTATGGAACTGCATAACGGGTGTATCATGTGATAATAGTATTTGTTAAACATTTCATTAAGAGGTTATTGTAAATTTCACAGAGGCATAAAGATTTTTCATTAAAATATTATATGTGTCCGGAAATCTGTAGATTAGAAAATTGTTATTCCAACTCGTGACCTTATTAAATAACATTTCAAACTAATCTTAATGCACCATTTACGTGGTTCGGTTAGTAAATCTATATCAGTGATACTTCAAGCCGAAGTAGTTTCATTAGTACCTCCAGTCTTAATTCTCAATTTTGTAAAGAATACACGGCTCAAAATTTCCTGCAGGGTCAATTCAGTATCATAATTGAATAGAATCTATTCCCAAAAAGCATTGGAGGGATGGTGCTAGGATGTTAACCTTCGTTAATTTCGATAATACTTTGGTGTTTTACTGTTGATGCTGCAACGGGGTCTTGTTGGAGATCTCCTCCCTTCTTTTTAGGGTGAAATGACAAGTTTCCAACATAGTAAAGTAATATATGATATATCGATGTCAGATTGATAATAGAGCTGAAAAAGTAATTAGAACAAATGAAACATTCCATCACGGGGAACGAGCTTAATTGCTCCACACTGCAAAAGTGTAGATAATAAGAAAATTAAAGTGTTCCGACTCGTTATCTTCTTGAATAACATTTCATAACCAATTCTAATGCACCAGACACGTGTTTCCTCATCAGTGGTACTTCAAGCCGAAGTAATTTTCAGTCGCACCCTCTACTTTGATTTCTGATATTTGTAAAGATTGCGTAGATCCAAATTTCCTGCAGGGTCTGTTCAGAAGCAAAAAAAAAAAAAAAAAAAAAAAAAAAAAAAAAATTGACCAAAAGTATTCGAGGGATGAAGTGCAAAATGTGCTCTGTTACAAATAAAAAGCCTTTGTTAAAAATCAAACTCGATGATCGGAAGCTAAACAGACTTGTCACGATGACCAAACGTACGGGTCCGCCTTTGTGCAGACGATGACCTTGACCATGAATGATAAACTCACCAAAAGTGTGTTCATATAGGCAATGTCTTGATTTTTTCAACATTCATTTCAAAATAATTATAGCATAAATTTCTCGTACATACGAGCTATCATTTATAATATTTTTTTCTATCTATGCTTCAAACACATAGCTCGAGATCTGATTTAGGGATATTTTCTCATGATTCAAATACGGTATTTCATTGATTACAGTAGCCGCAGAAACGGCCAACGACACTTGGATATTTGGTTGGTAGGGGTGTGTTGGCCGCAGGAAAGTACATTGAACAAACCCGGGACCCAAATTTAGGATATGGCCGGCACGAATCGGCAAATTATCTAGGGGATTATTGACTGTGATTCACTCGAATAAAATAAAACTAAACGATCGGCAATCATATTTTACCTTGTTAAGCTTTAATATGAATGATACGGCCGGGATTCTACTTGCCTCCGCTTCGTCTCTTCGAATTCAAGCGCCATGTTGTAAGTTTACACTCATGCGTCAGGTCAAACACGTGACACAGCGAGGTTGTTTCCATAACAACGTCCATTCATATGGATCGAGGTGTCACGTGTTTGACCTGACGCATGAGTGTAAACTTACAACATGGCGCTTGAATTCGAAGAGACGAAGCGGAGGCAAGTAGAATCCCGGCCGTATCATTGATATTAAAGCTTAACAAGGTAAAATATGATTGCCGATCGTTTAGTTTTATTTTATTCGAGTGAATCACAGTCAATAATCCCCTAGAAAATTTGCCGATTCGTGCCGGCCATATCCTAAATTTGGGTCCCGGGTTTGTTCAATGTACTTTCCTGCGGCCAACACACCCCTACCAACCAAATATCCAAGTGTCGTTGGCCGTTTCTGCGGCTATGATTACAGTAACATCGTTAGCTTACAGGAATAAATATTACATAACAAAAATTCAGTGGAATGGTTAATGTATTATACATTTACCTTTTCAGTATCATTATTATAATATTATTTATAATTTTTAATTTTTTTCTTCAACTTAGTACAAAACTCGGCTATCAGAAGAAATCTGTACCATCCAAATAATGAGTTCAAATGTTCATGCTGTACAGCAGTAGTACACTGTACAGTACATGATTTTTGAAATTTATTATTTCTTATTCTGAATTCTATTCTTAAATAGGTTCATTATAAAATGTTGTTCCAGTGACAATTATTATGCTTATATATGAAATCCTTATTGTTCTGTAAGATTTTTCAATGGCAGTAGTATCAGAACTTTTATTATGAACATTCCAAAAAAAAAAAAAAAAAAAACCAGATAGAATTTTTGTTATGTAATATATTTTCCATAATATGAGAACTTTTATTATGATCATTGAAGATTCATGACATAATAAAATTTCCTTTTGGAATTTTTGATACATAATAAAAGTTCTAGGAAAAAAGATGTTATATGATAAAATCATTATACTGGAAGAAATATTTCATCACAGCACGGAGAACCACTTTGTACCTGGCAAATAATGTAGTTATCCAGAGAGCTTTCTTTGGTATTGGTTATTAAGTAGCATTTCATATAGATTGCTGTTTAAAACATGTGTAAAGGACTTTTCGATTTCAGTTTGATCATGAGTTAAAGCATGGATGACATCGCATTGGAAGTATACCACAGTGGAAGTACCGATCGTAGTCAAAGATCCAGGGGAATATGGCATAATTGTCCTCATTTACAAGGCAATCGCGAACTAATGAATGTTCAGATAACAAGTGTTCAGTATCTCAAAAACAAGTACCAAAAGAAGTAAATAAAAACAAATGAACATTTGAATAAATACTATATTGTTTTATGACCATGCATGCATTCTTTTTCATCTACATCGGACATTTTCGTTCGTTCATTTTGCACATACAGCACATGTGATAATTTTCCCATCCTCATAAGGTGGACATTCCAAAGATCCACACCGAGCAGCTGTCATGTAAAACAAGGCACCGTAATCATGACGTACCCCTCCTTGCAGATACTCGGGATAAGAATCGAAGCATGTAAAATCCATGGCTCCCTTATGACCACTGCTTCCACTCAACATATAGCCTTGATACTGTAGTTTCCATCCCGAGTAGCAGACATTTGTCCCTGGTAAAGTGACTATAGAGTTATACTGTTTGTGACGACAGACAGCACATGGAAGGTCGTTTGTACTTGTTCCTGCCCCAAAGAAGTCATGATCAAACTCAGCTCCATATATATAATTGTACACATGATCTGTCCTGTTGGATAGTACAGGGTTAGGTACCATGCACTGCGGATTGCCACTTCCATAGTTGTCGAAATAGTTCCCACCGATAAAACCTTTAAGAACATAAGATGGCTCTATACGATACCAATGTGAACCACAACAGAAAAAGGAAACCTTCTTATGTTAATCACAGTCAAAAAAGTTAAAATATCAGATGGGAATTAGCTCTGAGTTCTAATCAAGTATTATATATATAGTAGTCATTAAGCAAATTAAAATATTTTCAATATTTTAAAGGATCCCGGACCTTAAGGAAAGGCTATAAAATTGGTTTTCAAAATTTTCACAATTTATAGAACTGACCTTATAAATTGTTTGAACTATGTATAAACAGCAAGTTTCTTACCCCTTTCTGTTGAGATATTGACCGAACCGCTGGCAAAGTAAGCTAAAATCTACCCACCCTTCGCCAGCTTTGGTTGAACTATGCACAAAAAACCCAAGTAGTCTGATAGATTTTTTTCAAAATTAGGCATGGACGCATGTTAGAATGGCTAATTCAGAAAAATGACAGACAGAAACTTATTTGACAAATTCTCCCTGAGAAGGAATTAGCCATTCTAATTTGCCTTCATGTTCAAATCAGAGAAAACCCACGAAAAAAAGTACCATCAAAAGTATACATATTAACATAAAGCCACACCTCTAATATCACGCAACCGACAGTATCGATTCATTAGCATATATTGATTTTTACCTGATTGGTCGTGTTCACGAAATATGTGATCATGTGACAATTTGTTCGATTCCTCTCATGCATATGTATTGAGAAAACAATATTCGAGGCCGGAATCGATGGCGATTTATCCGGATTTGCCAAATACCCCTGTCACAAAACAGACCTCACACACAGTAACATCTTTGGATACAAGCAAAACTTTAATGGTTATTTAATACACGAATGGTCAATTTTTCATTATATGCAAAAAGTCAAACACATGACATTGAATTCTTCGATTTATGAGTGATCCAAAAAAGGGGCCTTAAGGTACGGGATCCTTTGTCATAGGACAAAAGTTTCATATATTCATGTATGAACTTTTTCCCTCAAGGTCATTTTTCATATGAGGTAAAATTCAGCAAAATATGAAATCTCGGACGTTTCCTGTATACCTACCTGAGTATATGAGTTCTGTATCATTTCCCGAACATTGCTTTCTTCCCCATCTTACATAGACTTCACCACCTGAAGTACGTATTTAAGATTATTAAGTTTCTGTACCCTTGATATATGCTTATCATGTTTTGTACATGATTACATGTTCATATCCACCGCGTGGAAACTTTGGAATGATGAAATCCGATAGGATGACATTGCGATTCCCAAGTCTTTACGAGAAATTGTTTAAGTACTGCATCTTCTTTTATTTATGGGTTTTTTCAAATACAGTGAATTGGTGCAGTGGGACAGTATATCATATTACTAGTACTTGAAGAGTCTTTTGTTTTTAATTCTTCGAAAAAATCAAATGAATAAACAGAACCACCCCCCATATATAAACAATGGGAAACACGAAGTGAACAAAGTAAAAATTCACCTTTATTTTTCCATCATCTCAACTTACAGGTGAAAGTATCATAAATGCTATTTAGTTTCTAGACTCGAATACTTTACCTTTGACGGCATCAATTTGGAATTGTAGATTGTTTTTCTCAGCTTGTAAATTCCGAAGCGTAGTTTGCATATCGTTAAATTGAAGCTCCATGGCACTTACGGTGGATTGTAGTTTGTTTTTCTCCGCTTGTGTATCGTTTAATCGAAGTTCCAGGACACTGACTGTTGACTTGAGTGTGTTTCTCTCTGCTTGTGTATCGTTTATTTGAAGCTGCAAGGCACTGACTGTCGATTTGAGTGTGTTTCTCTCTACTTGTAAATTCTGAATCGTCATTTCCATATTGCTGAGTCTTATTTCCATAGCATGCAGACTGTTTTGGACCAGTGTTGGATCATTGAGAAGTATTCTCTTGTCTTCAGATTTTCTCATTTTTGCAACACAAAGATAAGCATTCACAGCAATGAGTAACTCAATTATTATTTCATGCAGATGCATTTTTATATGTATTGACAAAAGGAAATGAGCGCAATGTTTCTTATCACACAAACCGATATATTTACATTAAAGCAAGACAAGGAGGGTTCATTAGATAAGAACGAAGGAATTGCATGTATAAATTTAGCGGAAAATGAAACGAGGTCGCCACTACGGGGCGCCAAATAAGATATTTCAGAATGAAAAATGAGATAATTCAAATCCGTATTAATTTGTCACTTTTGTTGAAGAAAATGATTTTTTTCAAAACAGAATTGAGTGGGTCTACACAGAATTTAATTGTCTACTTCTGTTTACAAAACTGATTTCTGTGACCTACTTTACAAAGTATGTTACATAAATTGGAATGGAAATACATTTGTATATTAACATTAATTTTGCATATTTAAGAGACAAAAACGAATTTTGAATACAAAAATGAATTTTGTCACAACAAAAACTGATTTTTGTTCACTGATACATAATATTGTATGGCAGAAATCTTCTTTCACGAACAAAAAGAAGTTATTATGAATGCAAGAAAATAGGGGATCTCCAACCAGACTAGGTTGCAGTACCCACAGCAAAGCACCAAAACACCTGTTGTGAAAAAACACAGAGTAGACAAGCACAGTAAGAAACACAAAAGATACGTATGACATAGAACAAGACTTATAAGACACATAAACCAACATGAACAATTGGCAATCGGTGCCGACCAATGTAATGCAAAAAGCAATGTCAATGGATATAAAGGAGGGGTTACGAAATACAGGAGTTCGACCGACATTAAGAGAGGACACGTGGTAGGGGCAATGTCTTCTCTAAAGAGGTTTGGACGGGACCCGTTCTGGTGTCTCGTCGTCTCAGTCAGAGTGGCGTTTACGTCCCACCTTTGGCTTGCTGGGGATCCGTCGATGCTCAATTTGGTGTTCTATTGTGAATGCTGTTGAGATTATTGTCAGGATCTTCTTTAACTCATTTGTGTCACACTTATGCCCTTTGCCGTGTGGAGCTCGTAAAAAGTTCCCCAGGAGGGGTTTGACAGTAAGTGTTTTAAATGCTTTTCTCTGACATGGTCGCCATAGCACTCTTTATATAGATATAATCTCAGACAGAGCAATGCATGTATTTTATCTATTGTTTTCATTTTCATGCATGAACATCGACGGCGGGTGCGGCTAGCCAACAGGGGATTCTTACTCCACCCGGGCACCTGGTCCCACCTCTGGCTTGCAGGGGTCCGTCGATGCTCAATTTGGTGCTCTGTTGCAGCATGGACCAGACATGCACGTTTCGGGTTCTTAACACCTCGTCAGTGATCCTAAATCTAAGTCATGTAATAATATAGAGTGTGAATGTTATTATGTCCAAAGATGTACCGTAGAAGACGTAGCAGGATGGGTGGGATACCCACGTTTTACGTTTAAGAAATTTCAAGAAATTTTGATGACAGAAATTTTCGAATGCGTTGAAGAAACGATCAACCGAAGTTGATCGAACTTGGCTACATGTGATCTCGGGTACACCTGGTCCACCAGCAGTGACACTCAACAAGTGGTACGAATGTTAAATGGCTTCAAATTCAATTGCATCATTTAAGAACAGATAAATTTGCAGTATGAATAAGACATGCACGTTTCGGAAATTTAACCCTCGTAAGTGATCCCTATTCTAAACAATGTAATATGGTCAAAAAGTGTGAAAGTTATGTCGAAAATGTACCGACAGACGTAGCAGGATTGGTGGGATGTATGATGCTACATGACCCACGTTTTAGAAATTTGAAGAAATTTTGATAACAGAAATTTTCGAATGCGTTGAAGAAACGATCAAACGAAGTTGTTTAAATTATCTGAGTAATAATAATAGGTTTGAATTATGTTAGAATGGTAATGTTAGAATGCAATGTTTGAATTATCTGAGCATTTCATCTAGAACATCAGACAAGATACCTCATTGTATATGTATATCATTTCATAATTCCTAAATCAAATCAAATTAAAAAAGTCAAATTAGATGAAAATGTATCATTAAAATATAGTTTTATGAGGAAATTCAAGTGATTATGTGTGAGCTCAACTGTGTATTCTACAATAAATCCTGTACTTGCACTTGACTCGCTGTTTTCTATGCAGCTGTCAAAGTGTCATTGTCTCAGTCTGTTTGTCGAATCTTTCTTTTCGCGTGAGAAAGTTCTGGTCCATGCTGAAAATTTATCTGTTCTTAAATGATGCTATTGAATTTGAAGACGTTTAACATTTGTACCACTTGGTAAGTGTCACTGCTGGTGGACCAGGAGTCCCCGAGGGCACATGTAGCTAAGTTCGATCAACTTACGTTTATCGTTTCTTCAACACATTCGAAAGTTTCTGTTATCAAAATTTCTTGAAACTCCTTAATAGTTGGTCCTGTAACATCGTATCCCACGTACCCATCTTGCTACGTCTTTCGGTATATTTTTGGACATAATTTTCACTCTATTTGGCAATATTACATCGTTTAGATTGAGGATCACTGACGAGGGTAAAGTACTCGAAACGCGCATGTCTGGTTCATGTTGAAAACTTATCTGTTCTTAAATGATTCTTTGAATTTGAAGGCGTTTAACATTTGTATTTTTTCCAGAATTTAGAAGCCTTTCGATATTTAGAATATGATTTTTTTGGTGTTTGACTTTCATTCATTGATGGAGGAATGATAAAATCAATCCACTGAGGTCCGCAGATTGCTACTCTAATTGATGCATAAACTGTGAAGATAAAAGAAGGATAATCTTTATCTAAAAACTATTTAACAAATGTCAAAACATAGATTGAAGAGATCAACATAATCCTGAGTTACTTTGCACATACAGCACATGTGATGATTTTCCCATCCTCATAAGGTGGACATTCCAAAGATCCACACCGAGCAGCTATAGTGTAAAACAAGGCTCCATTATCATTATCTGATCCGCCTAGAATGTACTCGGGATCAGCGTCAAAGCATGTAAAATCAGTAACTCCTTTATAAGAAGGAAATCCACCTAGAAGATAGCCTTGATACTGTAGTATCCATCCCGTGTAACAGACGTTTGTCCCAGGTAAAGTAACTATGGAGTTATACTCTTTGTGACGACAGACAGTACAGGGAAGGTCGTTTGTACTTGTTCCTGCTCCAAAGAAGTCGTGATCGAACTCGGCTCCATGTATATGATTGTACACATGATCAGTTCTGTTGGATAACACAGGATTAGGAACCATACACTGCGGATTGCTACCACCATAGATGTTATAATTGGTTCCACCGATAAAACCTTTTGAAAATAGGATAGAAAATTGAAAAATTGTTTTTCAGAAAAAAAAACCGGATGTCTCCCCCTTCCTCTAAGTTACATTGACCTTAGGCCAAGATGATGTGAAACCTTTGAGTCATGGGCAATATCATACTAAAACATGAAAGCTAGTGATTCATTATATTGTTTGAGATAATGCCCAAACATAATTAGCATTTACCATTTCATTATAAGCTTATTTAGTGAAATCGACTTTGGTAACATGACCTTGGATATAGGTGATCTGAAACTTACATTATATGGATCATGAGCAACAAAAAACTGAATTAATGATTGGATGACAAATAATATGGATAATGACCATATCCCTGTATTCAGCACAAAATCGATAATTCAGAAAATCAGACACCGAAGGCATACAAAATCAGGATAAAACAGGAACCAAAGCAAATGAACAAAAACCTCCACCACATGAAAAGAAGCGAACTCCCAATATGGGAGTGAGACCAGGTACCCAGGAAGAGTAAGCATCTCCTGCTTGCATGCAACACCCGCCGCTTCAATTCGGTAGAACTGTCACATCCGGTTACTTCCATTTCGGAAGACATAGAGTACAATCTTTGGTTGGATGGTTCAAATGGTCTATGACAGAATACCATCCAGCATTCTGGAGAGTGGGACATCAATAGTGTATGATGAGTTCCCCATATCGACGGTAGAACTTCCTCAGTTACGATGTTAGTCGATCACACACATATCCCTGACTGAGAAGCTTATCTGAAAGACGCCTAGTTCTCAGAACAAAATCCGTTACGGTATATTTGGTACTTGCTCTGGCATAGAGTATCAACTGAGATATGAACACGCCATAAGCAGGCGATGAAGGGATGTTGCTACTCAGAAAAGGAAAGTTTGTAATGCTGAAATTGAAGTCGTCACGTTTGTCATAGAGTGATGTGTTCATGTGACCATCAGTGTCGTAGGACGACATTATATCCAAATAGGATGCTGAATTATTTGTCTCTGTAGTTTCTTTGACTTCAAGCTCTGAAGGATAGATACTGCTCAGGTAATCCGCGAATTTTGGATTATTGATGGACAACACATCGTCTATGTATCTGTAAGCGAATTTTGAAGTCAGAAGCTAAGTATCTTTTCCCTTCAGAGACCAAAGATTGAATGAATTCAGCTTCGTACGAGTAAAGGAAAATGTCGGCAAGGAGTGGGGCACAATTGGTCCCCATTGGAATTCCGATAATTTGCTGGAAGACCTTTCCTCCAAACACCACAAAAATGTTGTCGATCAGAAAGTTTAACATCTGAATAATATCTGTTTCGGTGTACTTATTTTCAGAATCGGACTTTTCTTTTACAAAGTAGGTTTTGTCATAGTTAACAACAATAAATTTGTATTTGCGATTACCGTTCTTACTTGTAAACGCATTACTTATAATTTTTTCGAGTCTTTTTTTCAATTTAGAATGTGGAATTGTAGTTTAAGTGTCGAAAAATCAAAGGCTCTGATCGAATGGACTCTACTAAAATGAGTGGATTTCAGATGTTCTAAAAGTTCCTTCGAATTCTTTAAAATCCACATCTGGTTGATTCCATTGCGAGAATATACTGTCGAACAATATTTTTGAAGCCCAGATTTGATTTCAGATAAAACTTTGGTGAGTAAGATCGATACAGATTTGGTAGAACATTTTGAGGAACCAGCGATGAAACGTTGTTTGTACGGATTCTTATGCATTTTAGGTATGCAGTATAAGTATGGTAAATTTAAATCTAATTTGTTAGTGTTGAAGCCAAAAGGAAGCAAGAGCTGATTTGTGGTTATCTATTATTTCAGAGGCAAAAAGGTTTGTTGGGATGTAAGTGGGATTTCCAGGTGTCGAATTTAAACCCAACTCTTTAACTAGACTGTCGAAATAGTACTTTTTGCAAGAAAATGTGTAATTATTTGAGACTTTGCCCGCTGGTGTGATGACATAATGTTTATGGAGGTAGGTAAGCTCTGTGATAACATCAGGGTCTTTGAATATAGACTCGAATCTGGTGTTCACAGTTGATTTTAATCGGTTAATTCTAGGTAAAAGTAACCCTCTGATGGATTTTATCCATTCGAAAAGTGTGTCGAGCTGTACATACTCTTTCTTTGCCCAACGCCTTGCATTTTCCTCACAAGAGTCCATGGTAATTTTGACATTTTGATTCCATGTAAAGGACATACTTTCTCTGTATTTGGGGCCCTTTTTTAACAATTCTCTCAACTTGTCATTCTTGACTATACTAAGGTCACCAGTAATAACGTGTCCAAAAGGAGAGTAGTTGAAATCCAATGAAGAACATTCGCAAGGAAGTGGATATCATTTAATTTCCATTGTCATTTTCAAGAAACGAAGATTCTGATTGGCTGAGAAATTTTGTTGATACATCGATCAACACAATTTTTCACGGAAGTCTATTTATAGCACTATTTTTAGAACTGGGGGTTCCCTCATACACGAATGAACACGTTGCTGAAAATACAATTTGTAGATGTTTGCTTATCATTTCAAGGGTACCATTTCTTTTCTACTTACTCAAAAATTAAAAGTGCATGTAGAATTTGCTCAATCTGGTCCTTATTCCGAAGAGATAGAGAGACGATCGTTCGCTGTTTGAATCATGGCGGCTTCCATAACTTGTTTTGGCAGACGTATCACTGCAAAACCTTCCGACTTTCGAAATATAGTGCGGTGATTGATTGTTTTTAGATCCAAGAAAATATTCTGTTTTCCATAATTAAATGATAAGAAATGAATGTTATATTTTTTCTGTTGATGCAGGTATCACCCGAAAAATTGGACAGAAAACTTTTGCATCAACGCGCTACGCGCATTGATGCAGTTTTCTGTCCAATTTTTCGGGTGATACCTGCATCAACAGAAAAAATATAAGATTCATTTCTTAAGTAGTGAGGGATTACTTAAATCAATACACTGCAAGAATCGTTTGTAATTGTAAATTTTAGATGCAACTGTTGGTGTGTAGCTATAAGAAATACAAGGAGTGTCTTTTCTTTTGAAATATGGTGGGATTTTTTTCTGTGACAGTTTTGTGATTCAAAATTTGACCAAGATTCAATTTATCAATACCTTTGTTTGCAAATCTTACTTTAATGAAAGGACGATTTGTTTTCTCCTCTGACTTATATGAACTAACTGCTTGAAATAAACGAAAAGTAGAAACGCCTGAACATGATAAGCTTAGACAATTTCACCTTGGACATGATTAGCATATACAATTTCATTACAAAAGAAAAAAGTGACCTTAATCATGTGACCTTGGGACAATGTGATAAGAAACATTTAGTCCTGAGAAACAACATACTAAAATATGAAAACAATTGTAAGAAGGGTTCAGGAGATATAGCCCAGACAAGATTTGTAGTACAATTTCATTAAAAAGAACTAAATTATTTTGACCTTGGGCACATGACCTTTGGTCAATATGATAAGAAACCCTCCAATCATGAGCAACAGCATACTTAAGTATCAAAGTGATCCAGTATACGATTTCACAGATATAGCCCAGACTCAATAGCATTTACAATTTCATTAAAAAATGTAAAACTTGACCTTGACCTTAGTCATATGACCTTGGATCAAGGTGGTGTGAAACCTTTGGGTCATCAGCACCATCATACTGAAATATGAAGTGATCCTATCACGGTTCAAAAAGTTAAGCCTGGACATAATGCACGTAGCAAATACAATTTCATTTTAAAATACTAATTGACCTTGACCTTGGTAACATGACCTTGAGTCAACGCGATGTGAAACCATCGGGTCATAAGGAACAACATACTAAAATATGAAAGCGATCGTACAAACGGTTCAAGAGATATGACAGGAATGCATGTACAATTTGATTAAATTTGTACTACATGACCTTGACCTTGGTCACATGACCTTGGGTCAAGGTGAAGTGAAACATTCGGGTCATAAGCAACAACATACTAAAATATGAAAGTGATCCAGCGAACGGTTCAAGAGATATAGGCAGGACAGGAATGTATGCATAATTTCATTAAAAATGCACTAAGTGACCTTGACCTTGGGTCAAGGTGATCTGAAACCTTCGGGTCATAAGCAACAACATACTAAAATATGAAAGTGATCAGGTAAATGGTTCAAGAGAAATAGCCCGGACAGGAATGCATGTACAATTTCATTAAAAATGAACTAAGTGACCTTGACCTTGGTCACATGACCTTTGGTCAAGGTGATGTGAAATCTTCGGGTCATTAGCAACAACATACAAAAATATGAAAGCAAACGGTTCAGGAGATGATATAGCCCGGACACGATGTGTGACAGACAGACAGCCCGTTGGGGGTGGGGGGGGGGAGTGGAAGCTAGAGACATACTTAGATATAACGAAACCTCAAATGATAATACAGCCCTTCAATAGGAGATTTGATAGTAAACATTCCAATATTAATATATATGCACAACCAATTTAACTCCCTGAGATGAAACTATTGAAAGGAACATGTTTGCTTTTCGCATTGAGAACGCTCGTGACGTAAGAATGCACAAGATCTAAATTTGCAAAAAAAGCGATGGCTGTTCTAACCTGCAAACTGAGCCCGCGGTGACCTGAATTTTTTACCTATAATAACGCGATTTCAGAAAAAAGAATGAAACACACAACTGCGGAGCATATATATATATATATATAGAACAAATTTCATAATTTGTGTTTTGTTACTCGCGACCACCTGTCCTCTCTGAATCATTTAATTTCCATTGTCATTTTCAAGAAACGAAGATTCTGATTGGCTGAGAAATTTTGTTGATACATCGATCAACACAATTTTTCACGGTAGTCTATTTATAGCACTATTTTTAGAACAGGGGGTTCCCTCAAACACGAATGAACTCGTTGCTGAAAATACAATTTGTTGATGTTTGCTTATCATTTCAAGGGTACCATTTCTTTTATACTTACTCAAAAATTAATAGTGCATGTAGAATTTGCTAAAACTGTTCCTTATTCCAAAGATATAGAGAGACGATCGTTCGCTGTTTGAATAACTTGTTTTGGCAGACGTATCACTGCGAAACCTTCCGACTTACGAAATATAGTGCGGTGATTGATTGTTTTTAGATCCAAGAAAACAGTCTGTTTCCATAATTAAATGATAAGAAATGAATCTCATATTTTTTTCTGTTGATGCAGGTATCACCCGAAAAATTGGACAGAAAACAGTTTTCTGTCCAATTTTTCGGGTGATACCTGCATCAACAGAAAAAAAATATATGATTCATTTCTTAAATCTCATTCGGACTCCTCAGATGATAACATGCATGAATTCGCTACAGCCGGTAGAGCACGGATGTATATCGTACGCCTTATGTTTTTATATCCATTTACATATCCATCTGTGTGTTAGGTTAATTTACACTCCCATTGTGCGTTTTTCGAGACCTCTGGGTAATCGGAAAATTGGGACGGTTGTGCGCACGTAATCCGGATAATTACACCTTCTGCTACTTGCGTAGCAAATAGCAGATGGCGTCCAAATTCGGCACTGGTTGCCCATTGGTCTCGTTGGCTTATGTGCTGTCTTGTGTGTTTCATGATTTTATGTTGTGAGTTGGAGTACTTTGTCCCTTTTGCGTCTCTTTCTGTGAGTGTCTGCTCTGTGTTTTTGCATTGGGTGTTTTAGAATTATGCTGTGGGTGCTGCAAAAGAGTGTTGTTGGAGATCCCCTCCTTTCTTGTATATCCGTTACAAAGTTAAATAGTCTAATTCTCTATATAAACAAATTCTACACAGAAAAGGAGGGGATCTCCAACAACACCCGGTTGCACCCAACAGCAAAACCCCAAAACACCCACAGGTAACATTGAAATAATTTAAAGTCAAAGTGAATCCATATTTGATAAAACAAAGGGTCATCCACAATGTATGGATTGTCATTGGTTTTTCATGAGATATTGCGTCTGTTTTAATTGTTTGTTGAATCGTTCCGTGTGGGTGTGTGGGTTTTGTTGTGGGTTTCATTGCCCCCTGTTCTTGTCTGAACTTGTTTGAACTGATGTCCTTTACGGCCCCGACCAGTCGAAAGTTTAATATTCGCTTTCAATTCGTAAACGAATTGAAAGCTTTTTAAAAGCTTAGCTTTCAAAATTTCGTCAGCGATTGCTCTCAAATATTTTGAAAGCTCCGAGATGACGAAAATTTGAAAGCTCATAGCCTTCAAATTTTTCGTTAACTAAGATTAGTTAACGAAATTTTCGTTAGCGATTTTTCGAAAGCTTTTTAGTGCTTTCAAAATTTCGTCATCTCAGTAGCTTTCAAAAAATCGCTGACGAATAGTTAACGAAACTTTCGAATTTAGCTTTCAAAATTTCGTCATCTCGGCGTTAAACTTTCGACTGGTCGAGGCTGTACATCATGCATATGTATTCCATTGTGGACATTGCAGAGAAGTCTTGCTGGAGATCTCTTCTTAATTTTTTTTTCATTTTTTTTATCAGCCTATCAAATAGGGAGACAGAAAAATATACATCATTTATCTTTATCAACTTTAATTACCAAGTTTATCAAATTATCTGCAGTTGTCAATAAGTAAAAGAGAAAACAAATCACCCAAATCAATTGAATAGGATTGAATAAATTAGTGAATTGAATAAATAAATAAAATTATGCAGTAAATGAGGTCTACAATATACCTTTATTGAAATTGTCATAAAATTATTGTTTCTGATGACAAAGTCCACAAAGTCATAGAAGACGCGCAAATCTGTCAGATCTTTGTAACGAAAACAATGGAATAATCCATCCATAAAGATTGTTTAGATGCAATAAGGTTTCATTCTTGCAGCGGTTCATGAGGAATATATTTTTCAAGGGGGTTATCTTTTCGACACTTTTAAACCCGTCTTAAACCCATCCCTACAGCAATCTGATTATTAAACAAACTGTTGGTAGGGGAACTTAAGTACACCATAGAAGTGTTCCAACTCTTTACCTTCTTGAAGAATTTTAATGCACCAGACACGTGTTTCGGATAGTAAATCCTCATCAGTGATGTTTCCAGCCAAAGTGATTTTCAGACACAGCCAGAATTCATTTCATACATGTTTCATTAACTTCTTTCGAAAGGTTCTGAAGGAGAAGTTAATAATGTATGAAAATAACATTCCTGTCCCCTTTCAATTAGAACAAAAATCAAGAAACTTTAGACTTAAAAAAAATGTTCAAATAAAATCAATACCAAAGCATTGAATTACTTACATGTGACACATGTGCAGTAAATTGGTTCATAAATATAGCTGTATTTAGTTATTCAATTTTTCCCCTGAAATGACCAAGTCCGAAAAACGTCAAAAACGTTTGACGAATCTTCTTTTTTTTAACCCCAGCATTAAAATGGTTTGTCTTTGTTGTTAGTTTTCTGATCCATGCATCAGTTCCGGAGAAAAAGATTTTTGAGGAGGCGCTCCCTTTTGGACACTTTTTGACTCGCCCTTGATCCATCCCTGAAGGGATCTGGATCCAAACACAATTTTGATAGGGGACCTTGGGTGCATCGTACCCTTCAAGCGGTTGTGGGGGAGGTCGACAATGTTAAAATTTACATCGGACGAACGGACATACGGACAAACAGACGGACTACGACAGACGGACTACAAACATATTGACATTTTAATATCAATTATGTTGGTATTTTATGATCGGTTGCCATTGTATGCAAAGTTTCCGTCGTTTTTCTGTGTATTTGAACATTTGAATTAAATTAAAAAGACAGTTTCTATGTTTTCTATGAATGATATTCCATTTTCCCAAAATCATTGAATTTCTGGAGAATAATACTAGTACATCAAAATTGCAAGAAAGTCTACATAGCAAAGAAGAGAGGAGATCTCCAACAAGACCCCGCTGCAGCATCGACAGCAAAACACCAAAACACCCCGATGCAAAACACAAAAGACGAGTACAGCACGAGACGGAAAAGAGACACACGACATGTAAACATCAAACACAAAAGACTACACATAAAACGACGAGACCAATAGCAACACACACAAGGTACACAGCTAAAACAAAGCCATGGTATATGTTTAACATCAAGTATTAAAATATGACTTGATCTTTGTAAATTCATACTAGATAATAGATATTACAGGTCAAGGTATACATGGTATAATCATTTCTTGTATAAACTATATGACTTAATAATTATCTTCCATATTTTCAATTGTTTCTGGAGTACCCACCTGAGTATACAAGTTCTGTGTCATTTCCCGGGCACTGTTTTCTTCCCCATCTCACGTATACTGCACCACCTGAAGTGTAATAAAATTTATTTGTTTACAGTTTGTTCTAGAATTACAATGAAAATAACAAACGTCTTTAATTGTTTCCTTACAGGTTGATCTTCTTTGATACGATTCCGTTTATTCAAAATTGTTTTGCCTATTTATTCTTTTGGTTTTTTACAATCAAGATGCAAAAGCTTGATGATTTTACTTAATATTGTTAAACATAAATAATGTGGAAGGGTTCCAACTCTTTACCTTCTTGAAGAAAATTTCAAACCAATTTTTATGCACCAGACATGTGTTTCGAATATCAAATTCTCTTCAGCGATGTTTCCAGCTAAAATGCTTTTTATAAGCAGTCCAAATTAATTTCACTAGCTAGCGTCCTCTTGTGTTATTTTTAGAATAATTATTTAAATTTCTGCATTTACTTTACAGAGAGTGCGCGGCTCCAAAATTCCTGTAAAGATCTTCTAAAAAAATCAAATATCTTAAAAAAAAAATTACAACCGGACTTTTGCCTCACCCCCATAAATTTACACACTTACTTACTGAGGATCACTGACGAGGGTTTAATACCCGAAACGTGCATGTCTGATCCATGCTGTAAATTCATCAGGTTTTAAATGATGCTATTGAATTTAAAGACGTTTAACATTTGAACTACTTGGTGAGTGTCACTGCTGGTGGACCAAGAGTCCCCGAGGGCACATGTAGCCAAGTTCGATCAACTTTGGTTGATCGTCTGTCTCTTCAACGCATTTGAAATTTTCTGTTACAAAATTTCTTGAAATTTCTAAAACGTGGGTCCTGTAGCATCATATCCCATCCATTCTGCTACGTCTTTTGGTACATTTTGGACATAATAATTTTCATACTTTTTGGCCATATTACACTGTTTAGACTGAGGAGCACTGACGAGGGTTTAATACCCGAAACGTGCATGTCTGATCCATGCTGTAAATTCATCAGGTTTTAAATGATGCTATTGAATTTAAAGACGTTTAACATTCGAATAGCAAGTACGATAAGAACAAATCCTATAACATTGGCGTCCACATTGGATTGCATCTGTCGCATGTCCATCATCGCTTTGCCCATGATAAAGCTATATTATACCTTTAGAAGCATATGTATTTGTTCTTTGGTTCCTCAGCTAGTCATATCATGGCGTCCGTTGTACACTCTTCATTGAAGAACTGTACTTTGTTGTCCTCCTTCGTTGAGCGACAGTAAGTGATCCAAAATTTGAATACTTTTTGTATTTACAATTATTACCTTTTCTTGCATCGAATTTTGATTGAAGTGTATTTTTCTCCGCCTCTAAAGTTTGAATCCTTGTTTGCATATTGTTTAGTCGAATTTCCATAGCATGAAGAGTGTTTTGTACCAATGTTGGATCATTGAGTAGTATTCTTTTGTCTTCATACTTGTCCACTGATGCAAGACATAATTGCCATGCAGTAAATAATTTGAAATATACAAGGAAGTACATTGTCCTGTCTTTATTACCAAAGAATTTTACAGGAGGAATTCTTATCATTCGTAACTAACTACAGACAATGTCAGTACTTTAATGATAAGACTGAAGATATCTGACATTTGGCGAGTCGACTAAACAACTCTAAGTTCTATAAGTGTATACCGGAGAGAATAAAGAAATTTCGATACGATTGCTAATTCTATAGCAACTGCTCAATTACAATTTTGTATAGAAATCTGACGTCAGCACTCACGACGATAAAGGAACACGTAGCAAAATATTGTGAAACAGTTCTAAACAGGGATGATGTAAACTTATTTTGGTCTATCAAAAATTCAGGGGATGTGATTGACAAAATGAAATCTAGAAATTTTCAAGCCAATACGACTTTTCAAATATGTACACCACGCTTCCTCACGACAAAAGTAATGATCAATTGTCCAAACTCATTATATGGTGCTTTAATCGATGGGGGAAACTTATATTTGTACATCTCAATCAAAGGGATTCTTTTCCACTACAGAATACAAATCATACAAATCATGGACATGTAATGACCTGTGTATTGCCTTGTTCTTCCTCTTGGACAACATTTATATAAGATTTGGTGAGAATCTCATCAAACATGTTGTAGGGATCCCTATGGGTACTAATTGTGCGCCTCTTTTTGCAGATCTATTTTCATACACGTATTAAGATAAATTTATCCAAACTCTTCCAAAGCAACTTTTAGACAACATGATAATGTGAAATGTCTCTGTACTTCTAGGTACCTGGATGATAGTCTTACCATCGACAATCCTGTTTTTGAAAAGTATGAAAATGTTATTTATCCACAAGAATTGACTCTAAAAAATCAAATTCAAGGAATTGTGGTCCCCCGCTTTTGGGTGTTTGTCTTTTAAAGTAATGCTTTCAACACCCCTCCACCTTATTCATAAGTATTGATAATATATCTCATGTATTATCAAAATTCTAAATATCAAAAGATTAAACTCCAAGAAAAGGTCAAAACTTTTGTTACCGAGGGAATGTCTTGTGAAAAGGAATGCACGTCTGAAATATGAAAATCATATCATTAATATGACAGCCCAATCACTAAAGTTTTTGAAAAGTAGGTAAAACCCCAAGGTCAAGACCACAAGGTCAAATTTTTTGGTATCCATGGAAGGGTCTTGTCACAAGGAACACACATGTGAAATATAAAAGACCCATCACTTACCGTTCAAAAGTTATCGTCAAGATTGAAGTTTTTGAAAAGTAGGTCTAACTCCAAGGTCAAGGTCACAAGGTCAAGCGTTTTGATATCCATGGGAGGGTCTTGTCACAAGGAACACACATGTGAAATATGAAAGCCCTATCACTTGCCGTTCAAAAGTTACGGTCAAGGTTAAAGTTTTTTAAAAGTAAGTCAAACCCCAAGGTCAAGAGGTCAAATATTTTGGTATTCATGGAAAGGTATATTCACAAGATATACACATGTGAAATATGAAAGCCCTATCACTTACCATTCAAAAGTTATGGACAAAATTAAGGTTTTTGTGACTGACGGACAGACAGACGGACGAACTGCTTAATGTCCCCGTGCTTTGATCCGCGAAAGCAGGGGACAACAATGCAAACATTACATGACTCCATGACGGGTCCTGTCCAAACCTCTTTAGAGAAGACAGTGCCCCGACAATCTGCCATCTCTGAATATCAGTCGGACTCCTCGGGTGATAACATAAATGAGCTAGCGGCGACAGAACACGGATTGTATTACGTACGCCCTCTATTTATATCCATTTACATATTCATCTGTGTTGCTTGGGCCCCTGCTTTGCGGTCTTGTTTGTGTGTGGTCATCTAACAGTGAGGAGGTTGTTTTACACCACAATTGTACGTTCTTCGAGACCTCTGGGTAATTGGAGAAGTGAGAGGGTTGTGCGCACGTAATCCAAGATAACCACACCATTTGCTACTTGTGTGGCAAATGGCCGTCCAAAGTCGGTACCTGTTACCCATTGGTCTCGTTGGTTTATGTGTAGTCTTTTGTGTTTGATGTTTATATGTCATATGTCTCTTGTTCGTCTCTTAGTTTGCTCGTCTTTGTGTTTCTGAATCGGGTGTTTTGGTGTTGGTGCTGCAATAGGTCTTGTTGGAGATCCCCTCCCTTCTTTTACAAACACAGAAACACAATTTTGGCCCTAAATATCAAAATTGTCAATGGAGAGGTCATACAAGTGTCTATGACAAGAGATGATTTTAGATTCAACATAGTAAATTTCCCTTGGTTGACGGTGATGTTCCTAGATTACCGTCATGCGGTATCAACATTTCACAGCTCATCCGGTATGCTAGAGCATGTACTGATGTTTTGGATTTTCATAGTATAAATTTACAAATTACGAAGAAACTTTTAGGTCAAGGGTTTCGTTTCGCTTCCACAAACTAGTAAAGAATTTCTGGAAAGTTTACAAAAATTATTGTCAACTTCTCTTGAAATTTGGACCCATACAAGGACAGAGTATATTACTTTGGGTATTTTACAACCTGCATTTTATGGTGACATAATTAACAAAATAAGAAGGGTCAAAGGTAGACACAATTACCATCGAATTGTGTTAGAATCATCAAATGCCTTTTATACCGTGGAAATGATCCTTCTGTCACTAGACGGACACTCCCGGGCACCTGGACCCACCTCTAGCTTGCTAGGGGTCCGTCGATGCTCAGTTTGGTGCTCTATTGTGAGTGCTGTTGAGATTGTCGTCAGGATCTTCTTTATCTCATTCGTGTCACACTTAATGTGAGTGCTGTGGCGATAATCATTGGGATCTTCTTTATCTCATTGGCTTGGTAATGGACAAAGCTACAGCATTGTACCAGCCCATTCTTAAGAATTGCACTCTGACTGACTGTGACGACGTAACTCCATGACGGGCCCTGTCCGAACCTCTTTAGAGAAGACATGCAGTGTCTCGACCACCTGTCCTCTCTGAATATCAGTCGGACTCCTCGGACGATAACATGCCTGAGCTCGCTACAGCCGGTGGAGCACGGACTGTATTTCGTACGCCTTATGTTTTTATATCCATTTACATATCCATCTGTGTGTTTCTTGGGGCCCCTGCGTCATGCTACATCTGTTTGCATGGTCATCTTGCAGTGAGGAGGTTGTTTTACACCACAATTGTACGTTCTTCGAGACCTCTGGGTAATCGGAAAAGTGGGAGGGTTGTGCTCAGGTAATCCGGTTAACCACACCATCTGCTACTGACGTGACAGATGGCTGTCCTTAGTCGGCACTTGTTGCCAATTGGTCTCGCCGGTTTATGTGTAGTAATTTGTGTTTGATGTTTGACTCAAGGGGTACAACGTACGTCAAAGGAATGGTTCCTTTCGCTGTGTGATATTTCTGAAAATCTAGAGCTGGAAAGAAATTTTTCATTTTAGTGATTGCATCAAATGGAGAAATGTGGAAGGAATTAGTTGAACACGTTGAAGGCGGAAAAAGTTTTAATTGATCATTCATTTTTCAGAAACTCTTCGTTTCAAATTTATGGAAAACACAGCTTATCTAACAATGGCGTAGCTCTGCATGAAAAATTTCTAACAAGCAAAAAAGAAAAAAAAAAAAAAAAGGGGGGGGGGGGAGAGCTTAAAACAAAATGGGGGGTTCATGTTCTGTATGCACATATTTTAACATTTATGTTGCAATTCTAAATTTTTTAGCAAAATATTGACTTATCAGAAAATACTTTCTATATACCCTCTATCATTAACAAGTACATGTAATAATATTCTTTTTAGATTGAGTTAAATGTCTTCATGTCATTGTGCATCGATAAAGTAATATGTATAAAGCATGGATCAGAATAGCTAAATTATTCAGAAAGTTTATAAAGAACTGGCGAGCGGTAGCGAGCCAAAGAAACATTTTGAAAATTTACCGAAAAATTGTAAATTTATGGTACAAAAGTTTGCTATCTTAAACAATATTAATGCATAATAAAATTTTGTGATTGAAAAGTGGAGGGGGGCACAAACATGGTTGTGCCCCCCCCCCCCACTTTTCAAAGTGGGGGGTATGTGCCCCCGCTGCCCCCTTCTCCTACGCCCTTGTCTAATAAAAATAAAATTATACAGAGTAAAATCTTCTGATTATTTTCAAATGAACTTCCATCTTCCTTTATAAATTGAAATTTGAAAACAATCTGAACATTTCACTCTGTATAATTTTATTTTTATTAGATAAGCTGTGTTGGAACCCTTCCGCATTATTGTTATAGGAACAAAGTATCCTCTGAAATGGTGAATCTTCTAACATGATAAAAGATGCAGCAGCCACATGATACAGAATAACTTTGTAAATGGATTTAAAAAAAGGTCTGGGGGTATGACAAACATTCCGTAATCTGCCAACTGAGCAACAAACCAAAACAATGAAAGAATAAGCTCAAAATGCATCGAAGATGCAAAATGCCGAGTTGCAAAACTGGAATGTAAGTATGAATATGCAGACTAACATGAAATGTGTATTGGTTGTAAAAACATTTTGTGGTCCTAAATGAAAATTTCTGGATCAAGAAATGGTCTTCTCTTTATTCTATATCAGCGTGTAATATATTTTCAAGGATACAGATTTTCCTGTGACCTTGATCTTTGACCTTTTGACCCAAAAATTAATGGCAAGTTTCATGATTATAGGTCCAATACAGGCTCAAAAATGGTCTGGAAACCATTTTCAATCACCTAAGTCCTGTGACCTTGATCTTTGACCCTTTGACCCCTAAATCAAAAGTGGTCATTTTCTATTCACTGGAAACATTTCTGGCAAGTTACATGATTATAGGTGCAATACAGGCTAAAATTCAGTCGGGAAACCATTTTTAATCATCTTAAGTCCTGTGACCTTTACCTTTGACCTTTTAACCCCAAAATTGATAGTGGTCATCCTTGATCCATGGGAAACATTTCTGGCAAGCTTCATGATTATAATTGCAATACAGGCTGAAATATGGTCCGGAAACCACTTTCAATCATCAGAGTCCTGTGACCTTGACCTTTGACCTTTTCACCCCAAAATCAATAGGGGTCATTCTTGATTCATGGGAATCATTATTGGCAAGTTTCATAACTTTAGGTGCAATACAGGCTAAAATATGGCCAGGAAACCATTTTCAATCATCAGAGTCCTGTGACCTTGACCTTTGACCTTTTGACCCCAAAATCAAAAGTGGTCATTTCTATTCACAGGAAACATTTCTGGCAAGGTACATGATTATAGGTGCAATACAGGCTGAAATATGGTCCGAAAACCAATTTCAATCAACAGAGTCCTGTGACCTTGACCTTTGACCTTTTGACCCCAAAATCAATAGGCCTCATCCTTGATTCAAGGGAAACATTTCTGGCAAGTTTCATGATTATAGGTGCAATACAGGCTGAAATATGGTCCGGAAACCATTTTCAATCATCTGAGTCCTGTGACCTTGACCTTTGACCTTTTGACCCCAAAATCAATAGGCCTCATCCTTGATTCAAGGGAAACATTTCTGGCAAGTTTCATGATTATAGGTGCAATACAGGCTGAAATATGGTCCGGAAACCATTTTCAATTATCTGAGTCCTGTGACCTTGACCTTTGACCTTTTGACCCCAAAATCAATAGGCCTCATCCTTGATTTAAGGGAAACATTTCTGGCAAGTTTCATGATTATAGGTGCAATACAGGCTGAAATATGGTCCGGAAACCATTTTCAATCATCTGAGTCCTGTGACCTTGACCTTTGACCTTTTGACCCCAAAATCAATAGGGCTCATCCTTGACTAATGGTGAGTAAGTGTATGAAGTTTCATTGTTATAGCCTCTTTCGTAGTTGACTTATAGTCCGGAAACCAATTGTTGACGCCCTCCCGCCCGCCCAGACGCCCGCCCAACCGCCCGCCCAACCGCCCGCCCGCCCGCCCGCCCGTCTCACATCAAATTAAGAGCCGAGTTTTGCAACTCGGCTAATGAATGCCAAACAAAAAGTCCGAAATCAGAATCCCGAAAAACACAATCAAAAGGCTTACAAAATCTTGAAAAATAATTAAAAAAAAATAGAAAACAGAACTTTCTCTTTAAAACAAAAATCGGACATTTATCCAATGATCAATCTCCAGAGTCCAGTGCGAGTACGGGAAGTATTGTAGGTGGCGCTTTTTCAGTAAAACGCGCATTGCTAATTAGTAAAATTTTAAAAATACATCCATTATCATATGCAACTTATAGTATCTACGTACATGTAAGTTGCTCAAAAAAGGAATAAACGTTTAATTATTTTAATTAAAAACAAGGGAGGGAGTTTCGCACAATGACCCCTGTATCAGAATTTTAATTTTATTTAATTTTAAGAAAACTACCCAAAAATCATTCTGAACGGCGCCATCTTGAATAAATTCAATGAAGAAATAAGACGTGCACTTTAGTTCAAAATTCCAAAATCCTTTCAAACATAATAATTACTTTAGGAATTTTCTTTTACACAACAAAAAAGCAACCAACTTTAACATTTTGCAAAGAAGCAAAAGTAAATCCTCAATGGATGAGGTCAGGTGCCCGAAGAAAGTAAACATCTTCTGTTTGCTGGCAAAATATCCGGTAAATTTGGTGTTTTGGATGGTTGTCTGTATATTACGGTGAAAATGTTCATCTCATTAATTCATTGGCTGCTTGGATAGTTGATAACAACAAACAGAACAGAACTATTACTATGTATCTACTACTACAAACTCTTGATTTTTATACAGGAAATAAAATGTATATCAATTTTGTTAAAATGCCATGGAACCTGTTGGAATGGACAGGAAATATAAGTTTTAATCCTCGTTACAAAGTCACAATCAGAGATATTTTGTCTCTGACGGCGAACAACAACAACAACAACAACAACAACAACAACAACAACCACCACAAAATGTTTTATCATAAGAGCTTCACGTGACATCAAGAAAATAACATTTAAGTAAATAAAATATTTTTTTGTATTTCTTTCATTCGATTTTTTCAACTACAGCTCTCAGTGGGAACCGCTGTTTCCTGTGTCTTGTTCGGCCACGGGAAGTAGAGGGGACATTTTGATCAGAATTGTTTGTTTGATTCTCTACACGATGCTTCAGTTCTCGGGTTAGAGCGCGAGGGTCATCTGTCACAGGTGGTTCCCCTACGTCCCTCTCACCATAAGTATTTTTCAGCATCTGTTATATAAAGAGAAAAATTGCTATACATTTATACTACATAATGCTATGGTTAAAACTAAACAACCGAAAGGCATTCGAAGCTAAGTTAAATTTACATATTGTATCAGGTATACCAAACAAATAAAACAATTTACAGTGTAAAAAGTCCCGAGCGAACTTCAAATGATGAAATGATAGACACGTGATGTTGGAATTTTGCGATTCGGAAATCATATTAACCATTATGTAGATAAATCATCTTATATCCAACATATTTATAGAATTTTAAATGTATTTTGTAAAATAAGACGTACATCAATGTAGTTTCTGAACCTTTGATGGCTAGCAGACTGGATGATTTTGTAATCCTGCTCACTAAAGTCTGGTTTCATGTCTTTAATGGCATCCTCACGGCACATTGTGGGTAGGCGTTCCAACTTCCGTAAAGCGCCCTCTATCTCCACAGAATATGATACAGATGAAGTTCTAAATCATAATTATACGAAAAAAAAAAAAAAAAAAAAAAATTGTAAATACAAGAAAATGAGAACACATTGATATCTCCTTTTACTATGCAAAGTAACTTTTTTCCGTAAAAAAAAGCGCCGCATTTCCGATCAACCTTATTCGATGAAGAATACAAATTTATTACATTACAGCAGAATAAATGAAAATATTTACAAACACTTCTTACACATTATCAGACGAGTCAGATTCATCTTTTTCGCTTTCACTTGATTCGTCCTTTTTCTTCAGAGAGTCTGTTTTGAACCGACTCCTCGTGCCCCGCCGACAAGAATTCCATATCTGAAATGATAAATATAACAAAAGTACAATGTAGTTATGTAACAAATGGAACGAACGTTCCATAATATAAATCAATAAATCATTTGTAAATTGGAATATCTCTCAATTCTGTCTGCTTGGTATAACCACCTCATCAGCGCTCATGTAGGAGGGGACGATTTCCGCATTATCCGGAGGCCAGTGTGATTCTGGAATTTCAAACACTTCCGGGTCCGGCTTGGGTCTCTCTGAGTCACCTGTAATAAATGAGGAGATACATCATAAATTGAATGAATAAAGAAAATGAATAAAGGAAAAAATGAGCTGTTAGGGTTATCTGTGACCTCAATTGTATATCTAGCGCGCATAACAATTCTTGTCGAACCATACCAAATGAAAACAACAAACAGAATTGCATTTCCAATGACGTACTGGTGGAAAAGGAATTACCGCCGACTTTTATAACATTTTTTGCTCTTTTTCCTTTAATTTTCAAGACTTGCAAATGAAATTTAAACAGCACATACTAGATCCCTTTACCTATACTTTCATAAGTTCTCAATAAATTCTGATCACTGGTACTGGTTTTATAAGCAATTAAAAACGCGCTACTTTTAAGCACTCTTTAAAGAGGTTTGAGTAGAAATTATCGCCACATGGGATCATTCTCGTCTAATATCAGTGGCAGATTCAGGGGATTGCGGAGGGGCGCGCGCCCCTCCGGCACTGACCCCAAATTTTCCAAAAACAGATATATTTTGGCCTATTTTCAGTCAAAATCGGCAAAATTCACCCCTTGACCCCCCGGCAAAGGGGCGCTGGATCCGCCACTGAATATCTACAATATTCCAACTAAAATTACACCATGGGATTCTTCTTTTCTTTTTCTTATCAGTTGTGATAAAATTTATTGAAAAAAAAAGTTTGAAATTTCTTCAATGATTTAGAGAGAAGACAGCAAGTTTCACCCACCGCCCCGAGAAGCTCGGTGGGAAGACAATTTGCATTTTCATGAAATTAAGCTGACAAAAATCTTAGTTTTCATCGCATGGACTCATTTGAAATTTCATATACAGTTTGAAAAATATAAGAAGTATTAGTGCTGAAAGAATCAAGCCTATGTCACTGGCGATAATTCCTGCCTTGCGATAACTACTTCCCGACCAGTATGTGTATTCAAAACCAGACTTGTCAGAATGACAACATAGCTCGCCGGTGGCAACCATATGTAAATTGCAACAACAACAATAAAAAAGGTCTTATCACAAGGAATGCACATGTGAAATATCAAAGCCCTATCACTTACCATTCAAAAAATATGGCCAAGGTTAAAGTTTTTCAAAAGTAGGTCAATCATCTCCAAGGTCAAGGTCACAAGGTCAAAAATTTTGGTATCCATGGAAACGTCTTGTCACAAGGAATACACATGTGAAATATCAAAGCCCTATCACTTACCATTCAAAAAATATGGCCAAGGTTAAAGTTTTTCAAAAGTAGGTCAATCTCCAAGGTCAAGGTCACAAGGTCAAAAATTTTGGTATCCATGGAAACGTCTTGTCACAAGGAATACACATGTGAAATATCAAAGCCCTATCACTTACCATTCAAAAAATATGGCCAAGGTTAAAGTTTTTCAAAAGTAGGTCCATCTCCAAGGTCAAGGTCACAAGGTCAAAAATTTTGGTATCCATGGAAACGTCTTGTCACAAGGAATACACATGTGAAATATCAAAGCCCTATCACTTACCATTCAAAAAATATGGCCAAGGTTAAAGTTTTTCAAAAGTAGGTCAATCTCCAAGGTCAAGGTCACAAGGTCAAAAATTTTGGTATCCATGGAAAGGTCTTGTCACAAGGAATGCACATGTGAAATATGAAAGCCCAATCTGTATTGGTTTAAAAGTTATAAGCAAGGTTAAAGTTTTTGTGCACGCGCACGCAGACGCAGACGCCAACGCCAACGCCGACACCGGGGGTATGACAATAGCTCTCCGGACATTCGTCCCGGTGAGCTAAAAAGTAGGCTTATTGGACAGACATCCTATATTATACACATATCAATAAATGTATGAAAGAATGCAAATTACAACGTTATATTATACCTTGTGTAGCACATTGAGGAAGTGAGGCGGGGTCGATGATGTTAGAATATTTCAGTTTGTAGGGTATGTCAAGTCGTTGTCCTTCCTCGTACGGGGATCGTAGGAAGGTGACCTTATCTTCCCGTGGGGGTCTTGGGCGTGGCATCTGCCTACTATAGGTTTACAGTGATGTTTTGTGGAGTCTTCGATAAATAACAAAAATATCATTTGTGCTTTGCATTGATTTTCATGAGAGCGACGACTTATCGAAACATAGGTAATCACAGATTACGAAGCTCACCTCGTGACAGCAAAATTCAATTCAAATATATTTCTTAGTACATGTATATTGGCTTTTAAAGGCAAAACCACTCAAGCAGAAAAAGTAGGTCAAGGTCATTTTATGAAAGTTTGATCAAAGATACATCCAATATGCAAGTTTGGTACATGTAGCAGTTATACTTTGCTCAATATTGGCTTTATAGAGCAAAATCACTCAAGCGGAAAAAGTAGGTCAAGGTCATTTTATGAAAGATTGATCAAAGATACATCCAATATGCAAGTTTGGAACATCTAGAACTTATACTTTGCTCAATATTGGCTTTATAGAGCAAAATCACTCAAGCGGAAAAAGTAGGTCAAGGTCATTTTATGAAAGATTGATAAAAGATACATCCAATATGCAAGTTTGGAACATCTAGAACTTATACTTTGCTCAATATTGGCTTTATAGAGCAAAATCACTCAAGCGGAAAAAGTAGGTCAAGGTCATTTTATGAAAAATTGATCAAAGATACATCCAATATGCAAGTTTGGTACATGTATCACTTATACTTTGCTCAATATTGGCTTTTAAAGGCAAAATCACTCAAGCGGAAAAAGTAGGTCAAGGTCATTTTATGAAAGTTTGATCAAAGATACATCTAATATGCAAGTTTGGAACATCTAGAACTTATACTTTGCTCAATATTGGCTTTATAGAGCAAAATCACTCAAGCGGAAAAAGTAGGTCAAGGTCATTTTATGAAAGATTGATCAAAGATACATCCAATATGCAAGTTTGGTACATGTATCACTTATACTTTGCTCAATATTGGCTTTTAAAGGCAAAATCACTCAAGCGGAAAAAGTAGGTCAAGGTCATTTTATGAAAGTTTGATCAAAGATACATCCAATATGCAAGTTTGGTACATGTAGCACTTATACTTTGCTCAATATTGGCTTTTAAAAGCGAAATCACTCAAGTGGAAAAAGTAGGTCAGATGCTGCATCCAATGCATGGGTCCATCTCGGCATCCAAAGATGAATCACTTGTGCAAGTTTGGTTACTGTAGCATTAGTACTTTGTCAGATACTGAGCAACCCCAAACTTCTTATCCAAATCACTCAAGCGGAAAATGTAGGTCAGATGCTGCATCCAATGCATGGTTTCACCTCAGCATCCAAAGATGAATCACTTGTGCAAGTTTGGTTACTGTAGCATCAGTACTTTGTCAGATACTGAGCTACCCCAAACTTCTTAACCAAGTCACTCAAGCGGAAAATGTAGGTCAGATGCTGCATCCGATGCATGGGTTCACCTCAGCATCCAAAGATGAATCACTTGTGCAAGTTTGGTTACTGTAGCATCAGTACTTTGTCAGATACTGAGCTACCCCAAACTTCTTAACCAAGTCACTCAAGCGGAAAATGTAGGTCAGATGCTGCATACGATGCATGGGTTCACCTCAGCATCCAAAGATAAATCACTTGTGCCAGTTTGGTTACTGTAGCATTAGTACTTTGTCAGATACTGAGCTACCCCAAACTTCTTAACCAAGTCACTCAAGCGGAAAATGTAGGTCAGATGCTGCATACGATGCATGGGTTCACCTCAGCATCCAAAGATAAATCACTTGTGCCAGTTTGGTTACTGTAGCATTAGTACTTTGTCAGATACTGAGCTACCCCAAACTTCTTAACCGGACGCGGACGCGGACACGGACGCGGACACGGACGCGGACGCGGACGAGGACGCGGACGCGGACGCGTGGGGTTATAGCATAAGCTCACTCAACTTCGTCGAGGTGAGCTAAAAATCGAAAGGATTTGAGTTATCATTTAAATCTTGCACTGGGAAAATAAAAAAGAAGGAATTGACCACCATGTGCCAAACCGATTAGAAGTTTCATTTACAAATAAAAATACTTTTATTCTATAACGATGAATATAAAATCACTGTAGTTTGATTTCAGAAGTAAAAATTCTCACCAAAATTAGTATTTTCTTCTGACTTTCTCCGGTTATCCTTTATCCAAATGTACGTTATGTATTTTATTACGTCATAATAAACAGAACCACGTGCGTTTTTGAAAAGAACCTACAATTTATACCTTTATCGGATGCTATTTTCGAACCCATTTCTAGCCTTTATCAATTAATAAGAAAATGATAGGAATCGAAATAAACAAAGTACAATGATTTTGAAAAAGCATTTCAATGTAGATGTTATACTGACTACTGTTACATATATATCTCATAACATATTCAATCTCGCATTTCCTGCATAGACTTCATATCAATCTCATGAAATCTTTTCCATTGCAAACGCTCAATGAAATGCTCTGTCATGACCAATAGTGTAATAAAAGACAAGAATGTAATAACTTATTACATGTGCATTATAAATCATTACATATATACAATAAGGCACATAACTATGCCACTAGAACCAATGTCAATTCTCGAGTTTTAGTAGGTTTTTTTAACAGCCTTTGAGTATCTGACGTGTAGTATATATGGACTATGGTGATGTCATTCTGTCAATTCATCAGCGATGTTTAACAGTGTCACGGAAAGGACTATATATGGTTTATATAGAAAAGTGGCCCCCCCCCCTTAAATTTTCACGAAGTAATGAATTTGTACCTATATTTATTCTACAATGTACAATGCTACTTATGAAATGATACATAACTTTTCATTTATTTTCTCAATTTCTTAGAATTTGAGCTTCAAAAATTGTGTATTTTGCCTCATTTCTGGAAGAACGTCA
Organism: Pinctada fucata; assembly: GCA_028142955.1. Taxonomy (NCBI): domain Eukaryota; kingdom Metazoa; phylum Mollusca; class Bivalvia; order Pterioida; family Pteriidae; genus Pinctada; species Pinctada fucata. The sequence goes on from AP027107.1 coordinate 51,119,743, forward strand.
TTTTCGGGCTTATTTTTGACAAACTTTCTATTAGTTAGTATCGAGCGGGCTTCTGAACAACTTTTATATTTTGATATGTTGTTACTTTCGCACGTCTTGAAGTGCATGCAAAAGGGAAAAGTAGTTCACGATCCTGCTCGATGTTATCTTATTGGAAATAGTAAAAAATTATGCTATTTTCGTGAAAAATCGACAAAATCACCAGTTTTCATGGCACATAATCTCCATATTTAATTTTGGAGAAGTCGATTTTTGGGGGCCACTTATATATACCATATATACTCCTTTGATTTTACTAGTACGGAAGGACAGTTCATGGAAATATAATAAAAGTATGCTCACTGTAGACTGTTCTCAATAAATGTCGTTTGTTGTATTTTTTCAAGTAGAATTGTTGCACGATTTTCGTTTGTGCTTTTTCCTGCCGCTTTGAGTTCGATGGAGTGAATACACAATCGCGTGTACTTTGACAAGTGTTAGCCTTACGTAAAGGAAATTCTATTTCACTGTGGAATGCCAGTCACAGTCATTTAGATTAGCCTTTTACAAATATTATTCATATTCTAAAAGCTTATGATGGGAGGATTGTGCACACGTAGTCCGAATAACGATACCAACTGCGTTTTGATTATAACAGATGACTATTTTCATATTTTGATGCCTTGTGTCTGTTCTGGTATTGGTTTATAATCGACGGATACAGTCCTAATTCTTATGTATGACAGATCTAAACGGAAACCAAGTTTTTTTGTTGGTGACATACACGTTAACTTACAAGAAATAATTTCTTCATTAACTTACAGATTTTCGTTTCATTCTTCTTCGCGTAAAATGGATTTTCCAACACTTTCACTACTAATACTTTGAAAAATCAAAACAAATGGATCCATATCGATTCAGTATTTATTCATCTAGACATCTATTAAAATCGTACTTAATTGCGTATACTTCATACACCATGTGTATAGTTGACTCACATACAACATACATATACATGTATATACATGTTGAAAAATAAATCATATCAGACTGCAACAATGTTTTTATGTAAATGTATGCAATAGAAACTAATCTCTCTCTCTCTCTCTCTCTCTCTCTCTCTCTCTCTCTCTCTCTCTCAAAAACCGAAATCTCCCTCCAAGTCGTAATCGTAATCATAAATGTCCTCATCATATTCGTAAGCATTGTCCGAGTCGTGGTCAGAAGGCGTCGTGCCACTGTCCTCGGTCTCTTGGTCAGAAAGACGCATTGTGACCTGCAAAGCATTTGTGTACGAATCGTCATAGCGATCAAACGGTTCCAATCCCTGGACATCAGTTCTTGTCAGGTGACCAGCTGCAACCAATGAAATGTTGTCTATCGGCGGGGGCTTGTGAATGATCGCTGATGGGTAAGATTCGGATATTTCTATCATGCTAGTTGTAAATGGAGCATCATTATTCAGTATGAAGATGCTGTTTTCTGTGGTAGCTTGAATACGGTAGCCATAAATGTCCGTTTGCGAATCAATCAATGGACCGTGCGTGGGCAACTTCCGCAGCGACAAAATCCATTTACATCTGACCTCGTCCAGCACCAACGCAGGTCTTCCGGGGTGGTAGATCAGGACGGTTTCGTCCCGCACACAGAGGCTGTAAGGGCGGGAAAACTCATCATACGAAATCTCTGGAGGTGAAATTTCCCACGAGTTGAATAACTGCGATTTGGTATCGAAAATTGCAAATCCGACAGACTTCTTGATGCAGAATTCTTCAGACGGACCTGTTCTGTGACGGAACCATAGAAATATCAGACGGTCGTTCTTGACAGCGGCCCTGGCGAGAGAAATGAAACGTGCACCGGGTATTGGGAAGCATTTGTATTGAGAATTGTTCATATTGCACAGAAAAAGGTTACCCGTCCCTTCTCTGTTCCCGACCACATAGAGATGAGGTCCGCAGGCTACCATGGCTGGAGGTACTGACCTGTGATTGGTCAAGGTGGTCCTGTAGCACGGATTGTAGTAATCCCCAGTTTTGAACGAATACAATATAGGTTGTCCCTTTAACATGTCCAAGGCAAGAATATAGATTTTCAACATGTCCGTGGGATACGGGAAGCTCGAGCAGAGGTACATGTATAAGCAGTTTCCATGAGCAACGAGAGCAGATATTGATTGGCGGGAAGGAATCATGTGACATAGTTTTTCTCCATTAAAAGGAAAGTGGAACCATTTTTGGTCAAGTACACTGAATACTAACATTTTCATAAACTTCATTCCTTGATTGCTTACGACTGCATACAATATTGGACAGATGCTATCGTTCAAAGTCATAGAACGATGGAGAACGTTTTCATATCTATGACAAAAATTGTGCGACATGCAAGCTCCTCTTTGTTTCTCGGAGAGCGAGGACTGCATTCTCTTAGATAATTTTGGTTTCCGGTCATGCGTAGAAAGAGCGCTAGTTACTTCACAGCTTTCGTACAAGTACAATTTAATGTTGATGTACAGGTCATCTAGATACCGTTCTCTGTGAGGTTTATCGTGTTCTACCCATCTCTGTACCAGTTTCTTGAGATCGTTATATACCGTGCTATGTAGCGTTCCCGGAGATTCTAAAAGGAGGAAGAAAAATTCCGGCTGCAGATCCAAAATTTCATCATGAAATATGAGGTAATCGTGAAAACGAGATTCGATGATATTTTGACAAGTTTCGGCAACTTCCGGAAGGTTGTGATTCTCTGCCAGGAACCTTATTCGTAAACAATTAGAAAGATCTAAGTTTCCTAAATCCAAATAGAATTGTTTACAGTAATCCTTGACCTCGTCTAAAAGAAGGAAGTCGGAGATCCTTAATACATCCTCCACATTAGACACTGTGACGGTAATGGCGCCGGTGTACAGATAATCCAGTACGATGCCAAATTTCTCTGGATCGTCCAGCATCAATGACTCCGATAAATCGATTTCTGATGATACTTTCTCCCTCATTTCGCATGTGAACATAGAGTGAAAGTACGGGCTCCATAGTGCCAATATGGCTTTGTGGGCAGTGAACGTACGACCATTTACACGTAATATGATATCACATAGAGTACCCGTCTCCCTTTGTCTTAGTAAGGGCCTGATTATGAAGTCCTGGGGACTCTTTACAAATTGCTTCCTATCAGCCCGCATATAGTGTGACATCCTTACAGCATCCTTGTCCTACATGTACCATAGAGTTTATCCAAATAGATTTGACACTGCGCGCATTTATCCAATAAAATCATAGAAAATCATATCTTACACACGCCTTTCCTTTTTAAACGCCACTGTAATGTTGCATCTATTGATTGCATGATCTCTGTACTCGGCACTCCAATACCAGTACGCGCGAGCGATGTAGCTAAAGTATTGATTTTGACGTAAGGATGGTAAACAATAGATCGGATAAAGAAGGGAGGTTACTCTGATAGACGCTGTCCGTGCTGGAAACCAGATCAGGACTTCTTACACCTGATAAATGTATGGGTTAAGCTACCATAGAATAATATCCTGTGATAAGACATAATTACATACATGTATGTAAATGAGGATCACGTCTACTAACGAAATTTTAAGCATTTTTCAGAAAAAAAAGTGTTCTAGCAACAGATTCAAGACACAGAAGGCAGACAAACAAACAACTCTAAGTTCTATCAAGACACTTGACCCAGCAATGTCAAAAGTTTTGCAATCCATGACGAGCATGGACGCGGTTTTTGTTTAATTTTTTTGCACGAGAATTATTAGTAACGATGATACAGTTTTCCCTCACTTTTTGGTATTGATGCTTCACAAACAAACCCTCAAAATAATGTTGGTACATTTAATGATTTATTTTCGTTTCACTGTTGTAAGCGCGATTATCTCAACAGGCCTTGGCTGACAAATATATAACTTTTAGTTATTGATTTACAAGGTCACAGTTACAGGTGGTACATATAACATGAAACACCTGGTTAACATTATACAGTTTAGATCTATCTGTCAAAAGAACTTGACTCTCATAGTAAACATATTGCACATGAGGCAAGAAGGAATTTCACAGTCATAAAAAGACAACTAGGCTTTTTATCAAATGCAGTGTAACCTTTATCTTCATTCAACATGTTACACTACGCCTTCTCAAACTATTATTTGCGTTTAAATTCAACAAAGTGTGAGTTAAGAATGTCAAAAACAAGAAATTATAGAGCAACATACTTAATACATTGTGACCATGACCCTTCAGATGTATTCATTGTGCAAGGTAAAGACAGACTTTCAAATTCTGATCATTTGTCACAAATTTTACCAAATTTGAAGTAATCAACAAGGATTAATGAGCATATGCCTGAGCAATGATTTTACCAATGTCTTAACGCACTATGCCTCTCAAAATTGGTCAATTATACACAGACAGGAGGGCAAATAGACTGACAGATAGACAATCAGCTATGTTACTTCACACACCTACCAAAAAAGATCACAGTAACTTCTTGCTTAAAATTTTCTCTATTTATATTTCAATAAACATATACTTCATTTGCATTTTATGCTAAGATATATTTTGATATGATAGTGGCATTTTATGCCACAGAAAAAAAATCTAATAAAACATTATAATCAAAGACTTGTTAATAATTTCACCATCCAATGCTAGTTCCAATAATGTAAAATATTATGCAGTCATTCTAGTACATTTATAAGCCTTGAAATAAAAATAAAATCTTAAGTTTGTAAAACACAAATGCCCCCATCAGCATTTTTGTCAGTAAAATAGCTGCAATGTAAAGAGTAGGTCATACTCAAAGGTCAATGTCATCTTTGCCTATGGGTAGTGTTAAACATCTTTAAATTCAATAGCATCATTTAAGAACAGATAAATTTGCAGCATGGATCAGACATGCACATTTCAGGTACTTAACCCACGTCAGTGATCCTCAATCTAAACAATGTAATATGTCATGCTACAAGATACACTCATGTAAAATATGAGGTCCCTGTCATTTAAAACTGTTCAAATGTTATGGGCAAGGTTAAACTTTTTTCAAAAGTAGGTAAAACTCCAGGGTAGAGGCAACAAGGTAAAAAAACTTTGGTACCCATGTTAAGGTCTTGTAACAGGAAGTACTCATGTGAAATATAAAAGCCTTATCACAAACCATTCATACATTATGGCCAAAGTTTTTTCATATAGGGTCAAACTCCTAGGTCAAGGTTACGATTTAAAATTCTTTGGAAAGATCTTGTCAAAAGGAGTGTGCATGTGAAATATGTAAGGTATATCACTAACTGTTCAAAACTTATGGCCAAGGTTAAATGTTTTCAAAAATAGCTCAAACTTCAAGGTCAAGGTCACAAGGTAAAAATTGCTGGCACCCATGGAAAGATCTTGTCAAAAGGAGTGGACATATGAAATATGGAGTCCTTATCACAAACTGTTCAAAACTTATGGGTAAGGTTAAAGTTTAGGTCAAACTCCAAGGTCAAGGTCACAAGGTCAATCATTTTGGTACCAACAGAAAGATCTTGTCACAAAGAATGCACATGTGAAATGTGAAAAGCATATAATGTGGACAAACAGACAGACAGACATGACAAAAACTATAAGCTCCCGAATCTTTGATTACAGGGGCATGAAAATGACAAATGATATAGTTTGCACGAAGTTCCTAAATGTACAAGTCATTTTTCTAAAACTGAATATTCTTTCAAATAATATCAATGCTTTTTAAAGAAATATCTATTGTAACATATAAAAAGATGCAAGATCTAAACCTGGATAAATTCTATACATACAGCAAATATTTGTATGCATAAATTCAAACTATATGCATGTAAAAAGCTGACAATGTAAAAAGCCAAATATGTACAAAATTATGTAGAAACAAAGAGATTTCACATGAATGAGACAATCTGGAATGATGCGGTATTCGGACTTATGTATAAATGAGGCAATATAAAAAAAATAATGTTGCATTTGTAAGTATTTTTCAGTGTATCTGATTAAAATTCCAGTACATGTAGCTTGTTGTATCACTGTTTGTAAAAGAAATGTCTCAAAGTCCTACTTTGACTCAAGTTTGTTTTTTCTGGTAGGGTCTTGGTAACAAATGAGAGTTACTGCCCCTGATTTTCGCTTTGTTGTATACCTAGTTTAGAAATACAGAAAAATAAGTTTATTAGTGTTCGATAAAGTGTATTAATGATGAATTTGAAGAGTTTGTGATACATGTAGTATTTATCTAATATTTTTAAAATAAATAAAATTAGCATCAAATAAATGTCAGAAATTGTCAGGTCATACTCAAGTTAAATACTTTTTAAAAGTATGATGAAACACAACTGACTGAATATTAGAAAATTGGTGCAAATCAAGTAAAAGCTTTGAAAACATTAAGGTCATTCTTGCATTCCATGTTGAAAACTTATGAAATCAATGGCTTGACATTTAAGACATGCAAGTGTGTTTTAAAAATGGTTTTTGATCATTCTTATATTTATATGAAAACTATGTATCTTTTAAAAGAGGGCCCTGTGGAAGAATAACAATTAAAGCATTATTATTATTATTCTAATTTGCTCCTTGTCAAAATCATGGGAGTACATTAAGGAACACATGTAAAACATACAGCATGGGCATCATGAATCAGGGATTCCAGTATAGCACTTATCTCCCTCAAATTAATGCAGATATATGACATTATGTAAAAACTACTCACTCCTGGTCCTTCCTTACAAGCATGATGGTACCTTCCTTTAATGTGTAGTCTTTTTCTCCTACATTGGCTTCACAATCACCTTCCTGTAAAGTATTTAAAAATCTAACAGTCAAAAATGAAACTTTTATTTCATTTCCAATTTTTACAGACATGCAATTGCTTTAAATATTCATGATGGATCAGACTTACAAAATATGTGTATAATTCTTTAAACATGCATGGTTAAAAAGTCACTGACTCAGATGATCAGGATTTTCTTTGTTTTCCAATTATCTTTCAATTTTTTCACTGAAACGTTCCTCCAGTCGCAAGAAATCATTTGTCACGCATTGATCATTAATAGTATGAATACAAACATTATTTTTGCCATTAAATGCAATCTGGAAAAAACTGATAAAATCATGAAGGGTTGATCCCATTAAGGTTAGACTCCAAGAAGAAATCAAAGGCTTAGTGTATGAAACATGAAAGTTAATCTACCAAGAAAATCCAATTGATATACCTGAAGTAAAACATAGCTTATCATAGATTACAAAGCTCACCTCGCGACAGCATGTTATCATGGCAGCAAAATTCAATTCAAACATATTTCTATGTACACGTTTACTGGCTTTTAAAAGCAAAATCACTCAGGTGGAAAAAGTAGGTCAATGTCATTTTATGAAAGTCTGACCAAAGATATACATGTACATCCAATATGCAAGTTTGGTGCATGTAGCACTTATACTTTGCACAATATTAGCTTTTAAAGGCAAAATCAGAGCAGAAAAGTAGGTCAAGGCCATGTTATGAAAGTTTTGATCAAAGATACATCCAACATGTAAGTTTGGTACATGTAGCATTGATACTTTGCTCAATATTGGCTTTTGATAGAATAATCACTCAGTCAGAAAAAGTAGGTCAGATGCTGCATGGGTCAATCTCACCATGCAAAGATGAATCACTTGTGCAAGTTTGGTTACTGTAGCATCAGTACTTTGTAAGATACTGAGCTACCCTAAACTTCTTAATCAAGTCACACTGACCTACCCCAAACTTCTTAACCAAGTCGCTCAAGTGGAAAATGCAAGTTAGAGATGCAGCATCCAATGCATGGGTTCAACTCAGCATTCTAAGATGAGTCACTTGTGCAAGTTTGGTTACTGTAGCATTAGTACTATGTCAAATACTGAGCTACCCCATACTTCTTAGCTGGAGGCAAATGGGACCTGGACATGGATGTGCGGTGGTATAGCATAAGCTCACTTAACTTCGTTGAGGTGAGCTAAAAAATAATACCTTGACCTTTGACTAATTTATGCTTTACTTACCAGCTGCCAGATAAATGTTTCTGCTGATGCACACCTCCCGGTCTTCTCTCCCTTACCATACAGACTCACCTGAATAACACGCAAGAAGTGACGTGAGCAATCATGATACTATAATTTTTTTCTGGTAATTAAAAGTCTGTAAAAAATATTTATAGTCAGTGTTTTATGTGTGTGAGGGTGTGTGTGTGTGTGTAAATAATTGCCTGACTGGTACATGTCTTTAGAGTCAGAGTATTATGTGCATTTATTGTCTTATTGTGTTTTTAAAGAGAAGTGTTTCATGTATATGTATAAATGATGGCTTTGTGTGGTGTCTTTGTAGTCAGTGTGCTTTATGTGTATGTGACAGTGATTGTCTTTAATTATGTCTTTAAAGTCAGTGTTTTAAAATGTGTACATGATAAATGATTATCATGTGTTGTGTCTTTAAAGTCAGTGTTTTTAAAATACATGTATGTACATGATAAATGATTATCATGTGTTGTGTCTTTAAAGTCAATGCTTTTTAAAATGTGTACACGATAATGATTATCATATGTTGTGTCTTTAAAGTCAGTGTTTTTTAAATTGTATAACACGATAATGATTATCATGTGTTGTGTCTTTAAAGTCAGTTTTTTAAAATGTTTATATAATAATGAATTTCATGAGTTGTGTCTTTAAAGTCAATGTTTTTTAAAGTGTGTAGGCGATAATGATTATCATATGTTGTGTCTTTAAAGTCAGTGTTTTAAAATGTGTACATGAAAATGATTATCATGTGTTGTGTCTTTAAAGTCAATGTTTTTGAAATAAGTATGCAATACTGATTATCATATGTTGTGTCTTTTAAGTCAGTATTTTTAAAATGTGTACACTATAATGATTATCATGTGTTGTGTCTTTAAAGTCAGTGTCTTTAAAATGTGTTCATGATAATGATTATCATGTGTTGTGTCTTTAAAGTCAGTGTTTGAAAATGTGTACGCAATAATGATTACCATGTGTTGTGTTTTTAAAATGTGAACATGATAAATGATTATCATGTGTTGTGTCTTTATAGTCAGTGTTTTTAAAATGTGTATGTGGTAATGATTCTCTAGTGTTGTGTCTTTATAGTCAGTGTTTTTAAAATGTGTACACCATAATGATTATCATGTGTTGTGTTTTTAAAATGTGTACACCATAATGATTATCATGTGTTGTGTTTTTAAAATGTGTACACAATAGTGATTATCATGTGTTGTGTCTTTATAGTCAGTGTTTTTAAAATGTGTACATGATAATGATTATCATGTGTTGTGTCTTTATAGTCAGTGTCTTTAAAATGTGCATGTGGTAATGATTCTCTAGTGTTGTGTCTTTATAGTCAGTGTTATATGTGCATTTGTGTAGAAGCTTGTCTTGATGATTTCTATAGAGACAGTGTTTCTGGAGTTCTTGAAAAGCATAGAATGGTTTTGCATTAGCTGACAAAAGTTTAATGTTATATAAAAGCTCATTACACAACTATTATTGGGACTGATCAAGATCCCCAAATGTCCAACTTTGCACAGGACAGTTAAAAAATAATTTAATGAGTATGGCTTTGACTTAATGATGGTGTTGTTTGTTGATCACTGTATTATGTAGTGTTTTATAGTGTTGTGGAACTTGAAATGGGTTGAGTCACGTTTGAAACCTGTTCATTCCCTAAGCAATCAACAGACATGTAAAGACAATACAGACCTTAAATTGATAGTTATCCCCAAACATATCAACTTCTCCTTTTTCCTCCAGTTCCTTTCTTTTGTCATCTATATAATCATTCAAACTGAAAGGCATTTCTATACTTCTTTTTGAGTCCAACACTATAGGGGGGTTCTCTGGTATGGTTCCTACACAAACAAACGTTATCTGTATAGTTGTATTTAATGGTATAATCAATTATCAATTGACACTCTTCTTATTTCTTTAAAGAAAAGACAAAATGTATATAAATGGAAATGATCTATTACATGTATACAGTACGGACAAGGTAGAGAACCGCTGAATTACTCATCTGTTAACTATTGATAACAAAAGTTTATAGCTTCATTTATACGTATACATACCTTCAATTGGTTTGCCAGTTTTACATTGTTCAGAAGCAAAGAACCTGCAGTGATAAAATTGGGAAGGTTCATGAGCACACATACTTGTTTATGTTTTGCATTTTTTTTTAAACAAAATGAATTAGTGAAATAGTTTTGGCACAATATGATTAAAAACACATCTATACTATGAAAATTAATGAGGTCTGAAAATGTAAAAGGTGATAAAAACTATTTATTCATCCACAGAAATTTACATGTACATGTATCCTTCATAAAATTTATGAATTGAACACCCTACCGCTTTGTACAGGTAGCAGCCAAGGAAAATAAAAGACAAATGACAATGCTCATGCGATCAACATAGACATATAATGTCACTGATCTGTACATACATACCTTTTGATAATAGGACCTAGCTGTGATCCCAGGTCTGTGCAGTGAAACCATTCCTCATACAGAGACTCAAGTGTCTTTTCTCCATCCTTCTCAACATAGTATCTGCAATTAAAACAAAACAAAACAAAACAAATTTTCATAATGTAATTTCAGCTCCTTGGGGTTAATTTGTCTACAACTATTTTCTGTGTATGATTTACCTAGCTTAATAAAACAAGACAGTTCGCTTACAGGTATATTGCCTTCTACATGTTCTACCCACATATATGTCTTTGACTTTGACCTTCAAGGTGACCTTGACCCTTATAAGGTATTGTGTTTCATCATGCATGGTCATCCCTGTTAGCTTGATGGAAGTATAATGTAGATAAAGTAAGTTATAGTGATGCGTGTCATAGTATGATCTCTAGACAGACAGATGGACAGACAGACCCTTATCATAGCGATCCCTCTTTATAAATATCTAATTGTTTTGCTGTCATATAAAGATCATCTCTAAACGAGGCTTCAAGCAATATACATGTATACTGAAGTATATACATGTACCTCAAACATTTATCAAGGAAAAAAAAACTATACTTCAGGAAAAACCCAATTTGAGAAGTTTAATACAAATTAAATGTTTTACCTTTTATGTGGACAATATATATATAGGAAATTCTGTGAGGAATTCTTAAATAATGAACCAAAATGTTCACATTGTCTAGCTTATTTCTTTATATTGTACATGTATGATAAAAATAATGGATACCTGAGACCATCTCTCTCTGACTCAGCCCTTTCCCTCTCTATGACCAAACCTATTGTATTCTTTTGCCTCTGCGGAGAGTGGGCTATTTTTCCTGGCAACAGGAAAATCTGAAAAATTGGATCAAATTTAAAATTAAGCTATTACCATACAAATTCAGGAAAATCAACCTCTTGAAGTTTCTATTTAAATCATGTAACTAATTTCCATAAATATAAATCTGTGTAGAAAAAAAGCAAGACATTTATGTAAACTGAAGCATCCCTACACAAAATAATTCAAACATTCAAAAATCCATTCAGGTCACATGGCTGTATAAGCCAATCAAATTTGTAACACACCTCAGGTCACGAAAATTGATGTCAGAGCTATCACGTGTTTACTATGAAATGTTGACAATGACAAGCATTATAAACTTGAATTTGATATCAGTATAATCTTTGAGGATAGATGAAGACATTTCAGAAAATAATACATATGTGAAATCATTCTTTATATCAAATTCGATACGATTCTGACCATGGGGGTCCTAAGAGATAAGTATGCACGCATGTAAGTAAACAGAGGGTAGTGTACATTATGTGTACTTATTTTTCGATTCATAAACACAAGGTATACTTTTTTTGTTCTTAAAATAAAGAGTTTAATAAGATCAGACTTCAAGACTAGATAGGTAAAAGTGTCCACAATTTTTTTGTAAGAAAGAAATGTGACTTATAATTTGGTTGAAAACTGCATAAAATCTTATACAGCTGTCACACCTTAAGAGCGCATTGGAATGTATGTGTAAAATTTGTGCAGAACGAACGCGTGTGGTGTCAATATATCAAAATTTCGACTCAATTCTAAATGTTTGATATTGTCTGGTCAATTTCAATCATAAGTCATGTGTAACACACAACAAAGACTACGTGGAATTAAAAGAAAAGGGGGGAGGGGTGTTCTTCAACCCCCTTCCCGCCATTTTCATTCCTCTAATTAATATGGAAAGCAATGTATTTTGTTACCGTTATGATTCTACTTTTCTTGGTAACTATTCAAACATCGAATTTTGTTGAAAATCAATTAAAAAATAAGGCTGCAAACTCCATTAAACGAATATATTGGGCATACCTTTAAGATAATGGGCTCGTGCAGTTAAGGGGGTAGGGGTTATGTTTTGTGAATTACAAACTGCTATTTGATTAGATGCATTATCTTATGAGCTGTGAGTCTTGTATATATGTTTTAAAGATGAAACAACCCAAATTTTTCGAAAAAAAATTAAACACTTTTTTTTCTCAATTTTTAATTGCATTTTTCTATGTTTTCTAACTTTTACTCACGGACACCTGAATCGAGCTCATATAATTTTCAAATTTAAACAAAAAGCATTGATAATGATAAATCTAATAATTAGAAAGTTAAATGAAGATCATGTGAAATATTTGATGCAAATTTGTGCTTCTAAAAACGAATAAATGAGGAAAATTAAAATCAAGGAAAATTGTGTCTTTCGCCAACTTTTACGCAATAGGGTTACCTCCGATAGCACTGTATTTCATGGAGACGGATGAACATATTTTATTGTAACTTGGAACATGACAAAAGTATGTATTGATGTATAATATAACATTGTGAATTTGATTCAGATGTGAAAAGGTGAGCATCTTAAGGTCACATGGCTGTATAAGCCAATCAAATTTGTAACACACCTCAGGTCACGAAAATTGACGTCAGAGCTATCACGTGTTTACTATGAAATGTAAATGTTGACAATGACAAGCATTATAAACTTGAATTTGATATCAGTATAATCTTTGAGGATAGATGAAGACATTTCAGAAAATAATACATATGTGAAATCATTCTTTATATCAAATTCGATACGATTCTGACCATGGGGGTCCTAAGAGATAAGTATGCACGCATGTAAGTAAACAGAGGGTAGTGTACATTATGTGTACTTATTTTTCGATTCATAAACACAAGGTATACTTTTTTTGTTCTTAAAATAAAGAATTAAGATCAGACTTCAAGACTAGATAGGTGAAAGTGTCCACAATTTTTTTGTAAGAAAGAAATGTGACTTATAATTTGGTTGAAAACTGCATAAAATCTTATACAGCTGTCACACCTTAATCTTGGCATTTGTACTCCTAGAGACTGTCACCAGTAAATGGAATGTACCTATTCTATGGTTGATTAAAATCACTGATACACTATCCAAAGTTGTTTCCAGTTTGGGACTCCTACAGTAATAAAGCTTTTTTTTATGCCCCCATAATCGAAGATTCAGGGGCATATAATTTTTGGTCTGTCTGTCTGTCCGTCCGTCTGTTTGTCCACAAAATATTTAACATTGGCCATAACTTTTGAAAGGTAAGTGACAGGGCTTTCATATTTCACATGTGTAATCCTTGTGACAAGACCTTTCCATGGATACCAAAATGTTTGACCTTGTGACCTTGACCTTGGAGTTTGACCTACGTTTGAAAAACCTTAACCTTGGGCATAACTTTCGAAAGGTAAGTGTTAGTGCTGTCATATTTCACATGTGTATACCTAATGACACGACCTTTCCATGGATACTAAAGTTTTTGACCTTGTGACATTGACCTTGAAGTTTGAACTAATTTTAAAAACTTTAAACTTGGCCATAACTTTTGAATGGTAAGTGATAGGGCTGTCATATTTCACATGTGTATTCCTTGTGACAAGACTTTTCAATGGATACCAAAATTACCAAAATTATTTACCATAAACCTTGGAGTTTGACCTAATTTCGAAAATCTAAACTTGAAAATCTAAACTTTCGCCATAGCTTTTGAATGCTATTAAAGTGATAGGGCTCACATATGAATTCAATGTGGCAAGACTTTTCCATCGCTACCAAATTTGACCTTGTGACCTTGACCTCAAAATGTGAAACTTCTTTTCAGCTGTATTACTGTCAAAGATGCCAACGGGGGCATTCGTGTTTTGCAAACACAGGTTTTATTTTATCGTAACAGTTTATGTTACATCCTTGACCTTTGACACTTGATCTTGAAATAAACATGGGCGTTGATCTATATTAATGTAATGAGAAACTCAGTTGCACAATTTAATTACAATCAAGAGACAGTAATAAAATATCTAGAGTCCCAATCAGTATTTTTTCATCGTTACCTCTGGTGACCCTGACCTTTGACTTTTGATCTTGATCAGTATCACAACCTAATTATCAGATCATCTCACATGCAATTTTCTGATGTCCTTAAACTATATGTTTTTGTATTTTATAATTCGATTATACAACATTCAAGGTGACTTTCAAATAATCCACCAAATATTTCACATTTACATGCAGTTGTGACCTTGACCTATAGCTTCTCCAATGAAAAGTAATACAACAACACTGCTACGATTTTGAATTCTAATTCTGTCACCAGAGACAAAATGAATAGGAAATATTAACTGTTTTAAGTTAGTATTAGATGTAAGCAATAAGTTTTCTCACCTCTCCTTGCTTGATAGGGATATCCCTGTGTTTGCCATGTTCTACAATTTTCAAGCACATGTCCCCTTTCAACATGTAGAAGAGCTGAATCAAAAGGAGGTAAATAAAATGCACTTTTTGAGAAAAAATAAAGTATACTAACTATACTTTATGGTGTAAAAATCAATGCAACTGTTTATATGTGTATGTAAAAATATGAATTCAAGTTTGCTATGAATCAGACATTCATAAACTATACATCAAACATACTTTTTGTTATGTTGATTCTCCTCAGAAATATATATTACTGACAAAAAAAAAAAAAATATATATATATATATATCACATCTACATTATATACATGTATATTTTTTACTCCCTTTACTAGTACAATAACAGTTCTCAGTGGCGGATCCAGCGCCCCCTTTGCCAGGGGGTCAAGGGGCGAATTTTGCCGATTTTTACTGAAAATGGGCCAAAATAACCTGTTTTTGGAAAATTTTGGGTCAGTGCTAGGGGAGGGGGGGCAGATGCCCCCTCCGCATCCCCCTGAATCTGCCACTGGTTCTCTTGAAACATTAATTCTTTACCTCTTCCCCTTCTTCAATATGAAAGTCTTTTCTTTGATTTGGTCCTCCAACAAAAAATGACTTCACTTGCCCATCATTGTGCCTGAATAAAACAAAGTGTAAGATTTACACTAAAAAATTTCAGCCAACTGACCTGAATGGTCCAATGCATATGTGCATTCGATTTTTCATTTCAGGGCCAGATTATTTTTCAGTTAATGCAAAGAGGTTACCATGATCAGCATTTATTTTTCAATATTTTTTTTGTTGTTTTTGATAAACTTTGATATCACCAGAATATCAAATTGCTTCATGGTATTCCAAAGTAATACTTTTAGGTGCAGACAACTGATTTATTTCTTTATTGATCATGTTGATTAGTGAGATGAGCAACTGAAACATTGACGGACAAATTTAAAAAATGTGTCACTAAAGTAACATGCAAAATCTGATGAAAATAGATACATAACACCCCCCCCCCCCCAAAAAAAAACTGCTTACAGACTACACATAGTAGCATACATAACCTATTTAATTTTTCTGACCCAGTGAGTCACTTGAAGACACACCGTACAATTTTTTTTCACCTAATCTCAGCTAATATCTGTAACTTCACAAGTATTATCCACAAGGATATTTTTCTAGTATTTATGTATTGCCTGTTATTAAAATAGCATTAGGGATGTTAATAATAAAAGGGGAGAGCAGGGGGTAGATGTTAAGTAATAATAAAATGGGAAGGGGTAGCAAGAACTCATCAACTATCTAGTATTAGTTTATTGCGTATATGAAAAGAGCACATATGCTAATCCCTTTTGCCTGTACCTGCATCTTAAAAGGGATTACATGCTACATAAATGTGTGGTAAGGTTCTGCAGATAAGGTTGGAGGGAGAGGGGATGAGTTGACATGACTCGGATAAAAAGTACATGTGTATATTCAGGGATGTTGTTAAATACGTCCCTGGTGCAATACTGGTACCTGGTATAATATATATATACACATATGCCAATAATTGACAAAAAACAAAATGTATTACTTTTCACAACGGTATCTACAGTTTACTTACATCATTTTGTTACAAACTGGAGGCTCGAAAAACTTCTCATTTTCTTCAAGCCAATCTTTCACATTGTAAATAACGGGAGCACCGTCCATCTCGGTCTCCGAATCTGTTTTTCTCTGTTTTGGGCAGCTTGCCATTGTGTAACCAAATTTACAAACGTGCTCGACCAAACAAAACCACCAAATTTAAACTCTGTCGGTAGCGGGACGCGAATGTGTATTGAAACTGTCTGACCCTGACCTAGATTTACGGAATTTCCCTATTCTATAAATAACCTATTCTAAAGTAACCTGCACTATATCAGTGTATATATGGCATATATGCACAGTGCTATGTTGCTTCATTTGAAGATAGATTATTCTTTAACAAACACCAATCAAAGCTATCAAAACAAAACAAAACAAAACAAAACAAAAAACAAAAAACAAAACAAAACAAAACAATAAAAAAAAAAAAAAAAAAAAAAAAAAAAAAAAATTGACAAAAATAAAAAACCCCCAAAAACCAAAACCAAAAACACAAAACAAAACAAAACAAAAAACAAAAATAAAATAGCAAAACAAAACACACCAAAAAAAAAAAAAAAAAAAAAAAAAAAAAAAAAAAAAAAAAAAAGACAACAACACACAAAAAAGATCAAAGAATAATTTTTGATTAATAAATAGAATGTACCAAAAATTATTAATATTCCTTATGGACCCCATATTAAAAATCTTTAACTATACATGTATAGTGTCTTTCGTGGTTTTGGACATAATAATTAACTTTCACACTCTTTGGCCATATTATATCGTTTAGATTGAGGATAAAATGTTGACGAGGGTTAAGTATCCGAAACTAGCATCCCTCTTTAGAAGCAGCTTGCCTGTCTATATATATATAGTATAAAAACTTTATCGTAACCTACTGATTATACACGAAACTATACTTTCACCATCCAACAAGTTGTCTATAGATGCTCAGTCCTAAATATTTGACCTTATACGTAGCCTCGATGACAAGGTCAATATACACTACTTTATTAGATATTTCCTCAATTTTTTCCGAGGACCGAAAATAAGATTCTTCCGAGGACCGAAAAGCATACACTCGGTTTTGCCTAAATGAAGTGATTTATTATCTACTAACCTATCCGCAGATACCCCAACCAACCAAATAGCCAAGTGTCGTCGGCCGTTTCTGCAGCTACTTTGTAACCATGAAGAACATGATTCCAGGACTTACTAGTAGTTTCCCTAATTTTTATGAAACGACATCTTGATTCTTGTGAGGGAACAGGATGACACTGTCATCTTCATACAAGATGAGTTTGCAATCGTTGTAAATGTCTGAAGATACTCACGATCACTGTTCTTTGTCAGACAAATATGATCTGAACAAGTTGACGGACTCTACACCCATGACGCTCAACTTATCACACAAAATGCTATGGTCGACAGTATCGAAACACAAGAGCTCAATGCCAACGATTCACAAGAATATCCGCTTCTACTTCCCTTATTTTGACTACATGTATATATAGAGAGATTTGAAAGAGCGGATTTTATTGAGGGTTGTTGGCATCGAGCTCTTGTGTATCGAATGTCTTTAGGAGGTCTAACATTATCAATCCAGTAAACAACCCTTTGGCACTATTTCCTTTGATATAATGTGATGTGTGTATAAGACAGGTATCTGTTGAAAACTTACTTCTAAAACATGATTGGTATTCGAATAAAGATTATTACGGTCTAAAACTGCAGACAATTGGGAACAAACACTGCTTTTCAAAATTTTGGACACAATATTTAAAATACTAACGGGCCTGTAATTGCCTACCTCCAAAGGGCCATTTTTCTTGTATAGGGGCTTTACGAAAGCAGTTTTCATCTCGTCGGGGACGGTGCCACTAAGAATAGACTGATTTACACTATAACAAATTTGGACAAGTTTTCAAAACAATAGCCTAGTCTCTAATAATCCTAGCCGGAATTTCACCAAAACCGGTGCTCTTTGACGGGTTTAAGTTTGAGCAACTCTTTATGGCCCCGTCACACCTTCATTTTTTTGGTCAACGCATGAATATTTTTTTAATGTCTTCCACTAATTGGTTTCATGATCATACGCCTGTTGTTTGCATTTCTAGACCTATAAAACGTTTGAAAAAGATGGCCACTAGTCTGTACAGAAAATATTTTGGTGGCGCCTTTTGCAACTTGCTGACTAAAGTAGCAACATTGGTAAAAAAAATCATTAAAATGATTTGTAATGGTTCTATATGTATATATATATTCCGAAGAAATACCGCTCTATGCTATCTGAAATAAAATAGCACAAAATACATCTATCAAAATTGAGGTAACACAGCTTTATGGACATTACATTTTGATGTTACATCTCCATGCAACATTTCAGCGCGCTCCGTTTGGTACATATACTTCTCAAATTATGCGTCTCCAAGTACTGGAGCAAACCAAATACCCGATATAAAGATATGTATTAACATGCACACAATTTGTGTTTATCAGGATTCAAATCACGGTATAGACGAGGATTATAATTTAAATCTTTCTTTTTAATTTACAAAAAGCCCTCTGTGCTCTCTATTGGAAAAGTTCAAAGCTAGGCGACAATGAAATATCAATATCTGTTAATTCATAATGCAGTATATTTCGGTATATCTGAAGTACATAAAATGTAGAGAGGAAAAAACCGATTGCGAGAAAAATAGAAAAAAAGCAGGAGCCATACTTTTTCCTTTTAAATTTCAAGTAGAGAATGAAATGTGGACACTTCTCAAATTAGCAACAACATAATATAGTAGTCTACATGCGAAAGCTTTCAAATCAGCAGCACTAATTAAATTTCTAGTCACTGTACTGCTTTGGAAGTTCCAATGCTTTGAAGAGTGCCTGTGTTAAATTTTCAATACCGGAAGAATTATTTATACTGGAGAAGGTGAAACAATAGTACTAATCGGCTTATAGAGAAAATCTCTCCATGTTGTTCAAAAGAACCATACACTCTAACCTTACTGAAGTACCTACCGACCGTGTTGACTTTCTCTATCTATTGTTGATAGAAACCATTTAAATACCAAAGGAATCATTCGAAAACAAGACTTTAATATTTTCTTCTCATACTGAGTGATCCCGAATCTAGATATATGTGTGTTTGTAACTAGAAAATCAAACAACAGAACGTGCATGTAGACTATTAGATCAGGTAAGTAAGAAATGTATTTTTTTTTGTTTAGTATTATGGTGGAAAATTTTACCGATTCTTTTGATCACTGTAGAGAAAAAAGCATTCGATCACGATTTGATTTGATTTATTCTTGTTGTACATAAATTATGATTAGCAATCAAGCTCTCTATCTATAACTTGCTTGAAGTAATTCATTGTTCACGTGTGATTTAATTCTTGTTTATCACTACAAATCGATACCACCTGGGAACATTTAAACCTTCTGTGGTCTCATGTTTGGTCCGTGAACAATCCATGTACATATGTGTACCCTTTATATAAAAAAATATTTGTTTAATCTTTAAATCAGGAAAACAAAGATGCCGTCATTTAGTTGAATCATCGTCAATAAATGGGATGTGGGGAATCCAGGGCTTCGGCCACGCCTCGTACCGATGACCCCCGCCTTCCCTCCAGAAAGACTGTGTGCTTCAAAGAACCTCTGGCAGACGTGAAGGAATTCCAGACTCCTCAAAAAAGGAAGATAAACACACCAAGAACTGGGATCAGAAGACCATTTCCAAAAGTAAGACAGTTACATTTAACTTGAGACTTTTTGGGGTATCCATTATGTATTTGTTTCGGCATTTTGCATGTGTACTCCACTATGGGGTGTCGTTGGATATATTCTCCCTCAATTTCTCATTCATCTTTTTTTTTTCTAGCGAACTTTATCTAAGCAAATCGCCAAATACAGATGAAAATGCATGCTACTTGAAATTAAATTATTAATGTGTATCTAATAAGATTAAGACGTAATAAATCAACTTGAAGACATTTGGAGCTCAGTAAACGGTCTATAAATGTATATATATAGTAATTAACACCAAAGTTGAATTATAACATATTGTTACTAGTATCAAGGATTAATTTCCCCTTTTGAATATTTGATTCAGGGGAAGAAAATCAAGAGGTAATACTAATAGTAGTGCTTTTTCCTGAAGTTTTTGTTTTGCATAATGTACCTATGTGCCTATTTTTATTTCCCTATTAGACCAGGTACACCTGGATGTGAGTTGGCAGTATCTATACCTTGTGCCTTGTAAGAGAGATCTTATCCGGTGTATTTCCACCCTCCTTATCCAGCTGTCCCATATTTGCCTTATAACATGTTACTCCCACTAATTTTCCTCCCTTCAGATGTTCCCGTCAGACTTTTTACTGTTGCAGATTCGAGCATCTATCCAAAAACGTCAGCTCGACGATGGTTCTCAATAAAAGAGAGGTGACTATAACAGAAACGGATGCTTTCATTTACACAAGGACAGTTACATCACTTCTCTGTTCATATTCACTGTCACAGTACGCATTGATGAGTGTAATTTTCTTTCATTTTGCCTTTGGATTACACTCTAAACTCAAAAGCTTTGGTTTTGGAATCTTAATTAATGACTGCTTACAGACTATAAACATGACGTCCTCAAGCTTTGGTTTTGGGATTAATAAAACTTTGGACTGCAACTGTAGAAGGACCGTGGTATATACATAGCAATGACCAAGCTGTAATAAATAATACAGCAATAGTAATCTTCTCCTATCTTGGTGTTGAAGTATAAGTAATATAACTCGACTGAAACACTCATTTCAGAACTTTGTTTTTATTGCATTTTTAGTCTTGCAATTTCCTGTTCTCATATAATAATTTCCCTCTTTATTTAACATTTGTATTGTTTGTGGATAAATCCCCAGCAAGACTTATCTGCACTGACCAAAATGGATTACACCTGCCGGATGCAACACACATAAATGTAAGCACCACACGCCAAAACAACTTCAATCAACAACAGGGGACAAGATGAAAACACTTCAAATACTTAGTCGCGAATCACTTTTTACCAGCTCCACACTGCAACAAAGAATAAGTACCAGTATAAATAGTAAAGAAAAAAGAAGTGTCCAACTTTTCTACCAGAGTACAGTCCTCTTTACAAAATATTCTTGACTTTGGCGAGAGCGAAAGTCAGATACAATTACCAAAGGGCACTCTAATTACAGCTGTAACGGAGAAGGAATTTTTGCCGTGACATCTCCGTTACATCTGGTGAACATGGTGAATGCATATTTCAAATATTTTCCATGTAACGTCCCACCCATAGTTCTGATACGAATGACTTCTAAAACGAGATTTTAAGGCTTGACCTGTGCTATTGAATTTGAAGACTTCTATTATTTGTACCACCAGCTGGTGTCACTGCTGGTGTACCAGGAGTCCCCGAGGGCACATGTAGCCAAGTTCGATCAACTTCGGTTGATTGTTGCTTCAACGCATTCAAAAATTTCTGTTATCAAAATTTCATGAAATTTCTAAAACTTGCGTCCTATAGCATCATATCCCCCCATCCTGTTACGTCTTTCGGTACATTTTTGGACATAATAACTTTCACACTTTTTGGCCATATTACATTGTTTAGATTGAGGATCACTGACTAGGGTGATGTAACCGAAACATGCATGTCTGGTCCATGCTGCAAATTTATCTGTTCTTAAATGATGCTATTGAATTTGAAGACGTTTAACATGTAGTGATTTTGTTCGTTGGCATTTTCGTAAAGGAATAGACATGCAATTGGATTTCTGAAAATGGCAAGTGTCAATATTTATTCAAATAAAAGATACAAGAAGCTGAAAACTAAAATATCTAAACTTTAATTAATTGATTTCGCTTTCATATCCAAACAATACAGTAATGGTATACTCTATATAAAACAAACATTGATACTTCCATTATAGACGCCCAGTCCATGAATGGTAAGATGGGATGTGAGCAAGGAAAGCAGGTGGTCCCTGCTAACATATCAGTCAGACCAAAATCTGTCAAATTCCGTGATCCACCAGAGGACTACATAGATGCACCTTACAAGCGACCTGATACTGCAGTAAGACCTTCCAGACGACCACAGTCAGCAGACGACATCTATCCACCAAGACCACCTAAAACAAAGAGGAAAGACATTATACAAGACGACAGTATGTTTCAAAATGTGGACGATAGGGCGCTTTTGGTATGTCTAAATTTATTAAACCCCTTTTTGATTTGTGGCAACATTCAATTAGATGATTTATCTTGTTTTCCCGCTAAGTACTTCACTTTTATGAAGATATTCTTGGTACTTGGCTAAATTCAGAAGTTTGATTTAAAAGTGAGTAGAATTCGCAGCAACAAGCAGCAGGCTTTACGCAAGAAAAACTCTTGAGTATTTTAGATTATGGAGACGTGACTTTGATATGTCTTTTGGATTACATATGCATAACCCTGCAGCTTGTGGTGTAAACAATGGTTTCCACGATCGCAGATTTGTTATACATACCAATGTTTTAGGATGATTGTTTTTGACATTTACTTTCAACGATGTTACAGACACCTAAACCAGCCAGTGGATCTGTGGAGAGTTTATGTAGCCACCTAACTGATGGTATGAGTGACGATATGATGAAATGTAGAGCCTTCTACCGATGGATTACAGACAATATATCGTAA
This sequence comes from Pinctada fucata, assembly GCA_028142955.1. Classification (NCBI taxonomy): domain Eukaryota; kingdom Metazoa; phylum Mollusca; class Bivalvia; order Pterioida; family Pteriidae; genus Pinctada; species Pinctada fucata. The sequence continues at coordinate 51,142,760 of AP027107.1, forward strand.
GAATGTCACAGCAAAGCCAACATAATAGTTTCCAAATTCTCATTCACTTGTTTTTTAATTCGAATGAAACGACATATTCCTTTTTATACTCATTAACTCCATTTCCATAACATTTAGGTACGATACAGCTGCAACATTTCAAGGCAAGAAGAAACCAACAGATCCTGAGTCTGTCCTACGACTGAGGACAACAGTCTGTACTGGATATTCTAATCTATTTGCTGCTCTTTGTCGGTAAAATCATTTATTACCGATGGATTCCAATTAAAATTGTCTTCATATAATCAATATTTCTGTTTTTTAGCTCGCCGGGACGAATGTCCGGAGAGCTATTGTCATACCCCCGGTGTCGGCGTCTGCGTTGGCGTTGACGTCTGCGTTGGCGTTGACGTCTGCGTTGGCGTTGGCGTCTGCGTCGGCGTGCGCGTGCGCGTGCACAAAAACTTTAACCTTGCTTATAACTTTTAAACCAATACAGATTGGGCTTTCATATTTCACATGTGCATTCCTTGTGACAAGACGTTTCCATGGATACCAAAATTTGACCTTGTGACCTTGACCTTGGAGATTGACCTACTTTTGAAAAACTTTAACCTTGGCCATATTTTTTGAATGGTAAGTGATAGGGCTTTGATATTTCACATGTGTATTCCTTGTGACAAGACGTTTCCATGGATACCGAAATTTTTGACCTTGTGACCTTGACCTTGGAGATGATTGACCTACTTTTGAAAAACTTTAACCTTGGCCATATTTTTTGAATGGTAAGTGATAGGGCTTTGATATTTCACATGTGTATTCCTTGTGACAAGACGTTTCCATGGATACCAAAATTTTTGACCTTGTGACCTTGACCTTGGAGATGATTGACCTACTTTTGAAAAACTTTAACCTTGGCCATATTTTTTGAATGGTAAGTGATAGGGCTTTGATAATTCACATGTGTATTCCTTGTGACAAGACGTTTCCATGGATACCAAAATTTTTGACCTTGTGACCTTGACCTTGGAGATGATTGACCTACTTTTGAAAAACTTTAACCTTGGCCATATTTTTTGAATGGTAAGTGATAGGGCTTTGATATTTCACATGTGTATTCCTTGTGACAAGACGTTTCCATGGATACCAATATTTTTGACCTTGTGACCTTGACCTTGGAGATGATTGACCTACTTTTGAAAAACTTTAACCTTGGCCATATTTTTTGAATGGTAAGTGATAGGGCTATGATATTTCACATGTGTATTCCTTGTGACAAGACGTTTCCATGGATACCAAAATTTTTGACCTTGTGACCTTGACCTTGGAGATGATTGACCTACTTTTGAAAAACTTTAACCTTGGCCATAATTTTTGAATGGTAAGTGATAGGGCTTTGATATTTCACATGTGTATTCCTTGTGACAAGACGTTTCCATGGATACCAAAATTTTTGACCTTGTGACCTTGACCTTGGAGATGATTGACCTACTTTTGAAAAACTTTAACCTTGGCCATATTTTTTGAATGGTAAGTGATAGGGCTTTGATATTTCACATGTGCATTCCTTGTGATAAGACCTTTTTTATTGTTGTTGTTGCAATTTACATATGGTTGCCACCGGCGAGCTATGTTGTCATTCTGACAAGTCTGGTTTTATTTGTTGTTCACGTTAGGAAGTGTTTATTATTATTTTATCTCGCATTGTTTATGATACGGTAAATTAATCAGTCTCCAATTCTGTCTTGACTTGTGATCAGCAATATCGCTTATACATAACTTCATAGAGGAGAGTCACAATATCTATTATACCCATACCTATTATACCCATTTTGATTTGCAGCTCTGCTGGAATAACTGTGGAGACCATTTGTGGATACAGCAAAGGATATGATTATGACCCAGAGGTACCCTATGTATATGGCCACGCTACTAATCATTCATGGAACGCAGTACACGTGAACGGGGATTGGCGATTAGTAGAGTGTTCCTGGGGAGCAGGTCACATAGATGAGAACAAAAAATACCACTTTGATTATAGTGACTGCTACTTCTTTATGGATCCTGATCAATTCATTCATTCTCATTATCCTTTTGTGCGTAACGAAGTGGAGCTAGCACTCTGTTGGCAGCTCCTGGAAACAACTTGGTCAATAGAGGAATTCAATAAAAACGTAAAGCCATCGTCAAAAGCTCTTGAATGGGGAATACAATTCCCTTCGCATAAGTCTACTGTGTTTTTCGTCAATGGCTTATCCCATATCACAGTCCGTTGTCCTAAAACTTTACTTTATGTTGTGTCTGCAGATCTTACTCCAGAAAAAGGAGATAGAACAAAAAGCTACTGCTTTGTCAAGAGAAAGAGTGAACGAGAGTACTCTGTAACTATCAGACCACCAAATATAGGAAAGTATACCTTGCGCATACTGGGCAGTGCAATACCGAACGACGACGACGCTGAATGTCTGACATCTTACCTTGTAAAGTGTGCTGTGACTGATGGTGTGGTCAGACCTTATCCCTATCATTGGGGCGCATGGGGGCTTATACCCGACTTTATGAGCTTTGGTTTAGCAGCATGTAATAAGGAGTCTGATCCCTACATATCCCCAACCTCTAACGAAGTGAGTCTTGTCATAGCCACTGATAGATTGATAGAGACAGGTGCTCGTATGTCTCATGCTGAAGAAATCGTGAAGAACTGCGACGATTACGTCATGCTTGAAAGTTCCGAAAATGCGTTACACGTGAAAGCGAGGCTACCGAGAGAAGGCTTTTATAAATTGAAATTACTAGTCAAAGTTGAAGAGACAAATTACGTTGCTGTAAATAACATTCTTCTGGAATGCAAGGTAGCACAAGTTAATTGTAAGAAATTTCCAAAATGTTATAAAACAGCTCGGGAGTACTTTTGCCGATTGCTTGAGCCTCAGGTGCTAGAATTACCAAATAATACTCTAGTCAGTATTAAAATGAAATCTCCAAAAGTGAAACATTTAGTTCTTAAGAAACAACAAGTAAAACAGAAACCAGAAAATGGTGTGTGGGAATTCACAAGTACTACACCTAGCGCTGGTGAAAAGTTTCTTTTAGCTGGAAACGACTCAGCTGGAACTTACAAAGGACTTTACGAGTTCATTATAATATGATACACTGTTTGCACAATTATAGAAAATAAAGTAAATAAACTCAATATCAACAAATGTAGTATCTATAATAATCTAAGTGGTATGAAAGGCAAAATTCAGCTTGTTGTACATAGTTGCTTAAATAGTAGAATCTGATTTATGTTCCTTACATTTAGAAAGTATGATATATATGATGATATCAAAACATCTTATGGCAGCAAAGAAGCGTCTCTTGTCTGGGTCGAACATGGATATCTAAATCAGGGGGCGCAAGTTCAACAAAAAACGTTAAATCAGAATCCAAAATTATTATACATGGCACCTTGAAAATACAAAACTTAACAAAACAACGCTTTTTCATCCTAGTAATTTGAACAACATCAACTTCCGAGATTTAGAAAAAAATAGACAAAGGATGTAGAAAGTCAAATTCAGGTTCTTTAAAAATGTATATAGTTAATTGTAAATTGATCATGTAGCATTCTGGACAAGAGTATGTAAAGTTTCGTTACCAGTATGATATTTTGCTTTGAATTATGACCAAATCACTGTAATGTTAATTTGCCTCTGCATAATGTATTGAATGGACTAAAAATTGGGCGGAAGTAAGTGGTGCTGAAATAGAAAAGGAATTAGACTTTTCATAGATAGATAAATTTTGAGAAGACAAATGAAGGAGTTGTTACTGCCTGAGTCGCCAGATAGCATAATACAATGTATGTCAAAATACCGCGTATGGCAGCACAGTGTGGTCACTTTCGTTTGATGACAAATATGGACAATTGCCATATCCGAATACACAGTACAGAATCGATAATTCAGAAAATAATAAACCGAAGACATACAAATTCAGGATAAAACAGGAACCAAAGCAAACAAACAACAACAACAACAAAAACCTCCGCCACGTGAAAAGAAGCCAACTACCAATATGGGAGTGAGACCAGGTACCCAGGAAGGATCAGCATCTCCTGCTTGCAAGCAAAACCCGCCGCTTCAATTCGGCAGACTACCACATCCAGTTACTTCCATTATGGAAGATACAAGTATATTCTGTGGTTTGATGGTTCAAATGCTCTAAGACAGAATATCATCAAACATTCTTGACAATGGGACATCATAGTTTATGACGAGTTCCCCGTATCGACCGTAGAACTTCCTAATTGACGATGTTAGTCGATCACAAACGTATCCCTGACTGAGAAGCTTGTCTGAAAGACGCCTAAATCTCAAAACAAAATCTGTATATTTGGTATTTGCTCTGGCATAACGTATCAATTGAGATATGAACACGCCATAAGCAGACGTGTTCAGGATGATAGACATACCTTAGGATGATAGACATACCTTAGCATGCGAAGAGCGTGGCAATTTTGATCAATTTGTAAATTGTTTTCCTTTATCGGGTTCTGATGAACCTTGTCCTCTTTCATCCTGGTACGTCTTTCGGTGCATTTTGGACATAATAATTATCAAACCCTTTGCCCATATTACATCAATTAGATTGAGGATCACTGTTAAGTACCCAAAACGTGCATGTCTGGCCCATGCTGCAAATTTATCTGATCTTAAATGATGACATTGAATTTGAAGACCTTTAACATTTATATGGCCTGAATGTTTCTGAGTGACATATTGGTTGTTTTGATCAGCCTTGCGCACATCTGCATTTGAGATTGACATAAATGGCGTCTTTTATTGCGCTTGTCTGTTTCGCTGCACACCTTACATTGAAGTCGCATCAGTGATGGAAAAATAAGAAAAGTTTGACTGTGGAAAGGACCTACTGTTTTTCCTGGTTATTTTCTGCATGATAGTCGTTCTGTTGCATCTAATGATAAAGAGGAACATTTCTCTAATAAGGCAACATTGCAGTTAAAACAGCGAACAGCAACATGTAACTGCATGATGTTACACAAGTAAATAATCACACCAACGTATATCTAGAGCAACAATAGAAAATACAAGGCTCACACTAACAGGTCAAACCAACAGGACCAATCTAAGACAAATAGGATGGAGACCATTGTGTAGCTGCTCCGGCTTTGCCGACCATCTGCTATTTAAATACCAAAAGAAGTGAACAATCAGAATACGTGAGCAATTCAATTAAGTTGTTAAATCATCCTTTTCTGCATCCTTGGGTACTATGGAGGTAATATCAAATATTCAGTTTTCGAGGAGAGAATTAATTCTATAAAAGCATTACTTAATCTATAAACTCAAGTTTGAAATGACCTCGCGATACGGACTTGTGAAATTCAATGTAGGCAATTAATATAAACGAATTCAAATTGAGGAAACATGAATGTAAGTTCACGTTGTCTGTAATAGTTACGCTAGGACATTACCTCTTTATGAATAAACTCTTGAAAGAAGGTTAATATATAATCATGACTTCGCCTCGTCCAATGAAAAAGAAAGAATACGAATAATCTTGGGTCATTCCAAATATAATTCTTGTTCATTGGATTTTCAACGCCACACTGCAAAATCCAAAAAGTTTTTTTACGTAAAAATAATTGTTATTCCCTCCCTGATTTTACTTGAACAAGAAATATTTTTACAATAATTGTTTACCGCATACAGAATATCTTCTGTTCCAAAATATATTTTCACTTCGTTCAACGTCATACACAGAATTATCTGACATCCTGATTCATACTTTCATACTTGCACGACATGTAAATCACATTACAATATGACAATAAATATACTTTTTATAAACATGTTCGAAATTTGAAATAATTTTGTTTCTTTCGCTGGAATCTAGAAAATTGGTACGACTGAAATAAGAGGGAGAAACTTTTTATTTTAACCCGACTGCCCACTCTCCTTTTTCCAAAAAAAAAAAAAAAACCCACCAATAAATAAATAAAATAAATCTGAAGAACATTTTATGAATTTGGTATGGCCTTAGGAAAGATGTATAATTATATACAGATCAATAATGATGCAGATCTGCGTATAAAACTTAGTGCGTGTGAGATGAAGCACTGACGCGTTTTACCTTTGAACAGGTAAACGATAACAAATACATGACATGAGACCTACTTTCAGCATAGCCTCACAAGAAGGAATGAAAGAAATATGAATACCTAGCTGTATGTGTAAATATAGACGTACAACTTAATACGGAGAAGTATATGCTGTTGTAACGTTGAAAACTTCTAAACATGGAGATGCAGTCCACGGAGAATTTCTTCATTAGAAGAGGAAATAAAAATCGGACCCGACTTATAGTAATCGCCATTTTTGTGCTTATTATTTCCTTCCTTGGTGGGATATTAATTGGAAAACTCGCTATTTGTGATGAGAAGAAATGCGAGACTATTACACCTGTAATTAATGATGCCAGTATAAAGGAGGCTGATCCCCATATATCAAATGAAATTATATCTGGCATCAATAGTGAGAATATCCGGCAATACCTAAGGTAGTGTACATATTGCATATTTTACGAATTATTTGTTGTATCTCTGCTATTTAAAACGTGTGCACATCTTTTGTCCTTTTCTTTAGCAGAGATACCTGAATACTGACTTAGCGTTTTCTGTATTATCCTATGACAATTAAAATTTCTCATATGTATGTCAGCGTTTAAAATCACAAAAAGACTACATGAAACCCGTGGACATGTAGATATGTGGACACGTCTTATGTAGCCTCTAGAGACAAGTAACTTGTATGTCCTTGAAGTAAGTTAAATATGATAAATATGTAGTAAATGAGTGTGTAAAATCATACACTTATTGAGTTATTTAAAGAAATAGTGCAAAAATGTGCATTTCTGACTAAGTCCGAAAAGACGTCAAAAACGCGTCAAAAATTTGACTTCGAAGTGGAACCAAAAATAACAACACTTCTTAAGACATCTCTCTAGATCATCCTGATGCTTTCGGTTTGTCGATACATGCTTCGGTTCTGAAGAAGAAGTTTGTCAAAGGAGGGTACCCCCCGTGACCTACTTTTTGCTGTGGTGGCGCCACCTGTTGACAGATCCGGACGAAAAACAACAACACTTGTAGGGGACCATGAGTACTTCATACCTACCAAGTTTCATCAAAATCCCTTCAGCCGTTCTGGAGAAGAAGTTTAAAATGTGAAAAGTTTACGACGACGACGACGACGACGACGACGACAGACGCCGGACGCCGGACGCCGGACGCCAGACGCAACACTATGACAATAGCTCACTTGAGCCTTTGGCTCAGGTGAGCTAAAAAGGGAAAAAAAATTTTGTCGGGATCCCGTCGGGGTTTGAAGCCAATCCCCATGGGTCCATTGGGCATGGAAAACATACATTATACCTATGTACAATCTTAAAAAGTATTCCTTAAAAATCTAAAAGTGGATATCTTGACAAAATTCTTTCACTTGTAGGGTAGCATGCATGAGTACTTATTTGATATGAATGAGCATCGTTAGTAAATTTAAGTTTTCTGGTAACTTTACCTTTGAGCCAATGTAATAATAAGCTGCATAAATTGTTTGTAAAATATAGGGTCCAATCTTTGAGGAAAGTCTAAAATCTATAGTCTTTATATGTTACGTTGTATAAAGTTTATATCTTAGGTTACTTTTTTTAAATGATATATTCAAATATGAATAAGTTCTATTGATTTCGAAGTTTAGCATAAATTGTTAGAAACATTTTGTATCATCATGACTTCTGCATGTTTCCAGATAGTTGAGATATATCAATTATTTTAAAAAGTGTTGATAGAATCTTAATAGTTGGACGCTTTTGAGTCGGTTCCTGGTTTGGTCTTACTTTTAGATATGCCGACCCAATGCTTTTGCTCCTTAGCCAGTTCTTTAGTCTAAGTTATTTTATATTTCTGATTATAGAACTGTCAACAACACTCGGTTGCAGCACCAACAGCAAAACTCCAAAACACCCAGTGCAAAAACACAAAGCAGACACGCATAGAATGAGACGGAAATGGTTGAATGAAGGTCAAATTACAAAGAAACGTCAGACACAAATGACCACACATAAACCAACGAGACCAATGGGAAATCGATGCCGACTTAGGACTGCCATCTGCCACGTCAGTAGCAGACGGTGTGGTTATCATGGATTACATGCGCACAACCATCCCACTGTTCCGATTACCCAGAGGTCTCGAAGAACGTAGAATTTTGGTGTCAAACAACCTCCTTACTGTTAGATGACCACACAAAAACAAGACCGCAAAATGGATATAAAAAGAGGGCGTACGTAATACAGTTCGTGCTGTAACGTGCTGTAACGTTGTCATGTATGTTATTACCCGAGGGGTCGGACTGACATTCAGAAAGCACAGGTGGTCGGGGCCCTGTCTTCTCTAAAGAAGATTTGGACAGGACCTGTCATGGAGTTCCGTCGTCACAGTCAGTCAGAGTGCAAGTCTTAAGAATGCGCTGATACAATACTGTAGTTTTGTCAGGTGCCAAGCCCAGTGCCCCTCTGGTGACATTAGGATCATATCCACGGCATAAAAGGCGTCTGATGATTCTGACGCATTTCGATGGTTATGCTGTCTACCTTTGATCCTTCTTATTTTGTTAATTATGTCACCATAAAATGCAGGTTGTGAAATACCCAAAGTAATATACTCTGTTTGTTGCATTGTATTCAGGGATCTTACTGAGCTACCTCATCTGGCAGGTACCGATGCCGACTACAGACAAGCGAAGGAACTGACAGATTTCTGGAAAGCTGAGGGACTGGACGAGACCTTCCTTACCCCATATGACATCCTCTTGTCGTATCCTAATAATGAGGACGAAGATAAGATGAACAGACTGTTTATATATGATGATAGCAACACAACGGTATGGCAGTCAGAGCTTCGGGAACCTATTCTACATCCAAGTGAAAATAAGTCTAATGTCGTACCTCCATTCAACGCTTTCTCTGCCCCAGGAGATATATCATCGGTATCTCTTACTTTCTACACTGTTAAAAAGGGAGCAAGGTTTCTACTTTCATATCACACACGTTTGCAGCTGCCCATTCTATATGATGAACATAAATGTATTAAAGAAAGGAGAGGATCTCCAACAACACTAGGTTGCAGCACCGACAGCGAAATCCCAAAACACCAATGCAAAAAACACAGAACAGATACCCACAGAAAGAGACGCAAAAGGGACAAGGAACACCAACTCACAACATAGAAACATGAAACATAAAAGACTACACATAAACCAACGAGACCAATGGGCAACCGGTGCCGACTTAGGACGGCCATCTGCCACGTAAATAGCAGACGGTGTGGTTATCTTGATTACGTGCGCACAACCATCCCACTATTCCGATTTCCCAGAGGTCTCGAAGAACGCACAATTATGGTGTAAAACAACCTCCTCTCTGTTAGATGACCACACACAAACAAGACCGTAAAACACAGGGGTCCAAGCAACACAGATGAATATGTAAATGGATATAAAAAGAGGACGTGCGTAATACAATCCGTGCTCTGCCGGCTGTATCGAGCTCATATATGTTATCACCCGGGGAGTCCGACTGACATTCAGAGAGGACAGGTGGTCGGGGCCCTGTCTTCTCTAAGGAGGTTTGGACAGGGCTCGTCATGGAGTCCCGTCGTCAGAGTCAGTCAGAGTGCAAGTCTTAAGAATTCGCTCGTACAAGACTGTATATTGGTCAAGTACCAAGCTTAGTGTCCGTCTAGTGACATTAGGATCATATCCACGGTATAAAAGGCGTTTGATGACTCTGACGCATTTTCGATACATATGCTGTCTACCTTTGATCCTTCTAATTTTGTTAATTATGTCACCATAAAATGCAGGTTGTGAAATACCTAAATAATATACTCCATTGCTTGTATGGGTCCGAATTTCAAAAGAAGTTGATCATAATTTTTGTAAAATTTCCAGAAAGTTTTTACTAGTTTGTGAAAGCGAAAACCTTGACCTAAAAGTTTCTTTGTAATTTGTAGATTTCTATTATGAAAATCCAAAACATCAGTACATGCTCTAGCATACCGGGTGAGCAGTGAAATGTAGATAAGACATTCATAGTCATTTCTTTATTACCAATGTCTGTATTGAACAGATTAACATTATACACATGATAAAACTTGATGATGTAGCCTTGCTTATCCCAAAAGATTTTACAAGCTATGCACCATTATATTACAATGGGAAAATCGCTCCTTTAATTTTTTTGAGCAGTGTATTTTGAACCTATAATTGAAAATGTTTTTACGAAGGGATTGAATGATTTTAATTTACCATCTCCACATAAGAGGATATATACGTTTTCTTCCATTTGCCACCAAGTGGGACACAGTTTGCCCATATCTATGTGATCATTGTATCCAACATGCCCTTGCGTGACTTTTGACGTCATTACTATCTCATTGTGACGTCATGAATTTTGCAATTAAAAGCGACGATGTATCAATGAAAAAGTCGTTTTGAATCTCCTTTTTCTACATTCAACTTCTTATTAAACCGCGGCTAAGGACTACGGTTTGTTCTAATAGAATAAACCGGTTTTGAGGGCGCTGAAAACGAATATTCCTCTATTTAACGAATGTGCGATCAAGTGAATGATATCATGATTTCCATTAATTCCAAGAAAGGCCCTAGAAATGGAAGATAAACGATCAACCATATGTTTGTCATATGGACCTCGGGGTCTGAATCCAGACACCTTCGAGTGGGATGTTCTCATCCCACATGACAGCATATGGCAGATAGTTATATTCTTTTATGACATAAACAATATGATTGAATCATTTAAGTAAGTTTCAAATTACTGTGAATTTGTCCAACTTGATGCACTATGCAAGGTCTGCTATCTTTCAGGATGTGTTTACGCAATAATTAAATATTATCAGTATATATAAAATGTTTTGAGAATAAAAGTTTTGAATGTCTTTAACTATATGATTGTTAGAACCATACTTCATTCAACCAATTTGAATATAGAATACTGAAACATATGATCGTGCCAATGGCAAAAGGTTCCTGATTGCTTTCTTGACATTTCTACAACAATAACTTAACAGTTCCGATAAAATCACACATCTGTCGTCAAGATGATGATGCATAGCGAAATATACCTTGTTTTGTACTTTAAATATACAACACATTTGAGCATACAAGGCATTCGGTTTCTGTATGATAGCAAACTTAGTGGTAAAAGCTTTTGGACAGAAGTTCATTCTCTGATATCGACTTTCATAGCCCTTTTCAACCATCAAAAGTTGAAGTTCATGACTTTCAAATAAAGATGTGACTAGGAATATAAAATTATCTATAATTGAACACTTATCAAAGGTCTTGTTCTAATAATGTCAATATAAATTCAGGATGAGCTGATTTATGTTAATTATGGAAGAGACGAGGATTTCAAATGGCTTTTACAAAATAGGAGCGTCAGTGTAGAAAATAAGATTGTACTGGCTCGTTACGGCAAGATATTCAGAGGCGACAAGGTAACAATTCTCCTGCGCCAGCAATGAATAACTTGGTCAAAGTATGTAAAACAACATGACACATTTTATGGCAGATTTGTTTTCTTCAATAATCAATTCCATTACGTAATTGCACTCAAGTTTAAATCTACATAATGCACAGTCAAGTTTGTAGATAACATCTATTTCATATTTATTTTTACAGCAGCACATTCCGATTTCGAGTTGTAAAGGGGTTGATACTGGTAATACATATTTCTTAACATAGATTGTTCGATATTATCGTCATTCATCGGTGTACCAAGTATCATATCCGATACCTCCCCTGTTCGAGAGATACAGGCCTTAGAAATTTCAGCTGTAGCCGCGCCTCTTCATGAATATTAATGAGCAGGAGAGCTTCTTTGATACATATATTTAGTAGGCTATTTCGATGATTAATCTAAACAATGAGAGGTGAAAAAGACAGCGTATGTTTCTTTCACACAGCATTTCAAACAGCAACGATAAAATAATCAGTATCAAACGATTAGCGACCGATTTTATATCTAATCTGACTTACTTGTCTAGCAAGATATTAGCTACTTCGTTGAGTGTGACGAGATTTTACTCCTTTTTCACCGAATTTTATATATCCATTTGGTCTCTCATATATACTTATCGCACACTCTGTCTTCTTTGTTATTCTTTCTCTATCCAAATCTGAGTATCAGTACGTTTTTCCCTCTTTTCCGTTAAGAGTGTACGCTACTCGTCATGTTTGTTTTGATTTTCACCACACGACGAGCCGTATCGCGCACGCGTGAGGGCTAGTCTATATCAAATATGGGCAATTTTTGTGGCGCCACAAAAATTCGTTTTTAAATTCATATATTATGATGACTTTAAGGACCTTTGGTCAACAATTTTTGTGTTAGCTTAAAGTTTATAACTTCTACCATCCAGGAAAAATAGAGAATTGCCCTATATCTTTTTTATGAAGCATATTTTCGTCTGAAGGCGGAACGTGCTGCTTTAAAAAAAAAGAAGATTCCATAAAATAAAAATGTTCAGATTTCTATAGATAGAATTAAGAATATCCTACAATTGTATTCGCAATCAAAATTTTCAATTCGATGACTGAGACGATGAAAGAAATGTAATAAAAAAATTAGAAAACAACATTAAGATAGTGTTTGCTCGTTCAATTAACATTTTGTTTCCATCATACAAACACAGGTCTATCAAGCTGAACGCTACAAGGCAAAAGGAATCATAATATACTCAGACCCAGCAGATTATGACGATGGTGATACGTCACACGTGTACCCGGATGATTGGTGGCTACCAGATACAGGTGTCCAACGGGGGACGGTATATAGAGGGAAAGGAGATCCTCTAACCCAGGGATATCCTTCAACAGGTACTTGCCATTTCCTACCCATTTTCATATTCATCATGTCTTACTTGGGTCCATGTGTTATGTTGTCTGTTTATTTCGTCACCTTACAGTGAGGAGGCTATTATACACAGCAGTTGCACGTCCTTCCAGACCGCTGGTTAGACGGATAAATAAAAGGGTTTTGTGCTGTCATCTGGATAACTACACCATTGTCTACTAACGTGGCAGATAGCCGTCCTAACTCAGCACCGGTTCCTCCTGTTTGTCTATGTGTCTTTTGTATTCAGTCTTCCTTGCCATTTGGTGTCTCTTGTCATGCTTGTCCACTCTTCTGTTTTCGCATTTTGGTGTTTTTTCTTTGGATGCTACAGCAGATTCAGTCCTGTTTGAGACCCCATCCTTTCTTCTATACCTTTTGTCTCATGTTGGTTCTTGTTCAATGTTCTTGTGGAAGTTCTTGTTTAGTCCATTGTATTGTTTCGAAAAGATCTTATTAACGTACTCAAAGTAAATCTGAGGATATTTTTGTTTGTCCTATATTTCATTTAGAGAGAGTCAGGGTCCTGATTATAGTCTTTTCTACAGTTTATTTTTAATTCTGCAATCTTTACAATCGGAGAATTGTCAGCTACAGAGGGAGCTCACAGACTACTTTTCCGCACACATTCACTCTTATATCTGCACATTTCGGCATGTTTGTTCCTTTTTATTACTACCTTCCATTTATGGTTATCCAAAACTAATACATCTTCTATTCACATGTATATAAGATGTTGTGCTGTTAGAATTCCATGTCCTCGAATAAGCAAGTATATAATGTTAGGAAGTAAAACTAATAAATGTATAATTTTCATTTTATCTTTATATTACATATAATATTATGATATAGATATTATATTATATAACTAGGACGGCATTTCAATCATGTATCAAAGGCGAACTTATTAGTCTGTTTTAAATCAAACAATTTATTATTTTCATCACTTATTAAATGCTTCAGATATACCTTCTTCTGAAGGAAACCTTTTGAAGATTTGATTCTTGTAATTCAAATTTATTATTTCTTCAACAGATACTGCTTTCCGCCTGAGCCAAGATGATCCATCTTTACCACTTGCAAAAATACCCGTTCATCCAATAGGATACGGAGTGGCCGCTAAACTCATCAGGTAGTTCAGCTTGCATTGGCATAATTCCCATCGCAAAAAAATATATAAATGAAATTTCATGAATACATTAAAAAGATCTTAGCGTAAGTGACATGACTTTAGTTCAATGATACAACAGAAAGATGTTTGCTTATATAGGAAGATGTTGTATGTCTTACATTTATGACTTATTTTCTTAATGCTAGCTATATGGCTGGTGAAGAAGTCCAAGATAATTGGAGGGGTGCACTTAATTTAACCTATCGACTTGGCGGCAAAATAAACATCCAAGGAAGAGACGGGTAAAGTATATTAAGACGATGAACAGAAATCCTAATTAAATAAAAAAAAAGTTACCTAAAATAAGTTCGTTCAATAGAATTATTAATATTGATTATTCATTAAAATTTGATGAAAATCATCTTCCATTCATATTTCTTGCCAAACAACATAAACTTGGTTATAGTTTTGATACATCATGAAATGAATTTATGTTTGAAATGTAGCCGTCTTTCATATGAAAATGCTCTTAATTTCAACATCACAGGAAACTGCGCATGCGCATATCAACAAAGAATGAGAGACGCACCACCTACAACGCATTTGGTATTATCAGAGGAGCTGTAGAGTCAGGTGAATAGTATTCAAATGATATCAAACAATGCACTTTCGCAGCGAATGACCGTATTTTCCCCTCAATCATATGTAACAAATTAAGGTTAAAATGCTCGCAAGGATCCATAACCTCAGCCACCAATCCTTAACAACATCCATACATTATGAAACATTGAATACATGTAACAAAACGTAAGTCGTAGAGAATAAAGGAAGAGTCTCCCAAAACAATCATCAGCAGTAACATATATGGCCAAACACACCCAGATATTAGGCCATATTTTATTTGACGTCAGGAACATTTTCTTAAAGATAGCCTCCCGCCTGGCATAAAAAGACACAAACATTGGTCAATATGAAGGAATTTGGAAAGGAAGACAGAACACATTATTAAATTTTAGTCTGTAGTATTGGCGCATGTACATTTAAAACTGAGAAGAGCAAATGGGCAACTGGTGCAGACATGGTACGTTCATCTGCTGTATTCATACCAAATGGTGTCATTAACCTGATTTCGTTCGCACATTTATTATTCACATATCCGGTAACAACTGCAGGGTAATCGAAGAAATCTTTTGTAAATAATAATCTCTATAGGAATTATCCGTGTCATTTTAGTATTCGAACACTCTTTTTCTTGATCATAAGTGAATAAATGATGTATTAAATCAGATAAAGGAGTTGACAAGATAATGGTTGTATTTAGCTTTGAATCTCATCAAGTATTTCTTCTACACAATGATCTATACGCAAGAAAAACTTGATCATTACTAAATGCTGCAACGGGGTCTTGCTGGAGATCTCCTCCCTTCCTTGATCATTACTAAAATTAAATGTATTTGGAGATTCCTCGTACAACTTTTATTTTGGTAAGCTTATTTCTAGATACTTAAATTACAGTCCAAATGTAGGGGGTAGTCATGTTGAAAAGAAGCTAATATCGATCAAAAATGTTGAAAATTGAAAAGAGCTATCCCCTCTGGAGCATCGTCCCTCCTTACTACAGAACCCCACATTTTCAAAAGATGTGTATTAGTGATATACACCTTCTGTAAAAGTGGCATTCTGTAGTAAGTTGGGGGGCAATGTTTTAAAAATCGTTTCCATTTTCCATTGATTTCTTTAGAAAAAAATACATATTTTGCCCCAAAATTTAGGAAAACGATAAATATTATCCAACTGCTGATTATGATGAAACCAAGAACTGACATCAATTTTGTGAAAGAATTTTCTTGAAGTTCCCATTTTGAAAATTCAACTTTTCAGGGCAGATTTTACGCCTTATATCTATATCTGCTTCGAATTCATGTATTTCTAAGATTTTGGACAATATATTTCTGAAAACATCAACTTTGCAGACAGATATGTTTTGCTTGGCAACCATAGAGACGCATGGGTATTCGGCGCCACAGACCCATCAAGTGGAACAGCGATTATGAAGGAGATATCTCGCGTCATGGGCAATATGGTCAAATCAGGTAAATACTGTATCATTTTTTAAATTTTACACAGTCTAGTTCAAAATAAAGTCTTTAAAAGGAAAGTTCTATCCATTAGAAAAAAAAACCTCCATGATTTTTTTTGTACTTTTTACAGTAGGCCGTATTGACATACAATCTTTAAGTACTCAGACAGGACCTTAAATCAATATGACCTAATACTAGTATTATTTTAAAAGTTTCCAAGTTTAAGTGGAAGCCGTCTGGCTCTAACGATGAAATCTTCATATTTGGAACATACCATGGCGTACCGTTTTAGCTAAAAAAAAGACATAAGCAGGAGAAGACGGAATGTCGCTACTCATGAAAGGGAAGTTAGTTTTGTGGAAGCTGAAATCATCACGTTTGTCATACAATGAGGCGTTCAAATGGCCGTTTGCATGGGAAAATAGAAGTATATTCAAGTACGAATCTTTCGCTCTAGGTTGTTTCCTTGATCTCTAGTTCATGAGGATCCATTTCATGAGGATGATCCTTAAAGTTCGGATTATTGATGGACAACACGTCATCTATGTATCTGAAGGTAAAATTGAGTTGAGATGCAAAGTGCTTTCGCCCATTTGAGAGCAAGGTCTGGATAAAGTCGCAATCGGTACCTATTGGGATGCCAACAATTTGCTGAGATACGGTTCTTCCAAACACCACACAAATGTTGTCAATCAAAAACTCAAGCGTACGGGTGATATCGTCTTCGGTATACTTTTTGTTTGAATCAGAGTATTCCTTCACGTACCTAGATATTGTGAAACTGTTCTAAACAGGAACGATGTAATTTATTTTGGTCTATTAAGAATTCAGGGGATGTGATTGACAAAATGAAATCCGGAAATTTCCAAGCCAATTCGATTTCTTCATACGACTTCTCTAATATGTACACCACACTTCCTCATGACAAAATAAATGATAGGTTATCTAAACTCGTTAAATGGTGTTTTGGCCAAGAGCGGAAAACGTACATTTGTACATCTGAATCAAAGGGTTTCTTTTCCTCGACAGACTACAAATCATACAAATCATAGACATGTAGTGGATTCTGTAATGCCTTGTCCTTCCTCTTAGACAATATTTATGTTAGATTTGGTGAGGATCTATACAAGCAAGTATTAGGGATTCCTATGGGTACTTACTGTGCGCCTCTTGTTGCAGATTTATTTTTATACACGTAGGAAAAAGAATTTATCAAAAATCTTCGAAAGCAAAGAAAATTGATGATCTGAAATGTTTCAATAATACTTCTAGTTATCTGGATGATATTCTAACTATTGACAATCCTGCTTTTGAATTTTATAAGAATGAAATTTATCCACAAGAATTAACACTTAACAAGGCAAACGTTTCAAATACAGAAACACAATTTTTGGACCTAAATATCAAAATTGTAAACGGAAAGATTCATACAAGTGTATATGACAAAAGGGATGATTTTGGATTTTGGAACATAGTAAATTTACCCTGACTTGACGGTGATGCTCCAAGACTACCGTCATACGGCATTTACATATCACAGCTCATCCGATACGCTAGAGCATGTACTGATATTTTGGATTTTCACAGTAGAAATTTACAAATTACCAAGAAACTTTTAGGTCAAGGTTTCCGCTTTCACAAACTAGTTAAGACTTTTTGGATATTTAACAAAAATTACAGTCAACTTCTTTTTAAATTCGGTTCTATACACGCAACAAAGTACGTTACTTTGGGTTTTACACAACCTGCCTTTTATGGTCATAGGATAAACAAAATTAGAAGGATCAAAGGTAGACAGCATAACCATCGAAAATGCGTCAGAATCATCAAACGCATTTTATACCGTCGATATGATCCTAATGTCACCAGACGGACACTAGGCTTGGTACTTGACCAATCAACAGTCTTGTTCAGCGCATTCTTGAGACTTGCACCTTGACTGGACGGGACTCCATGACGGGCCCTGTCCAAACCTTTTTAGAGAAGACAGGGCCCCGACCACCTGTCCTCTCTGAATGTCAGTCGGGTGGTAACATACATGAGCTCGCGTCGGCAGAGCACGGATTGTATTATCTACGCCCTCTTTTTATATCCAATGACATAATCATCTGTGTTGCTTGGGCCCCTGCGGTTTGCGGTCTTGTTTGCGTGTGGTCATCTAACAGTGAGGAGGTTGTTTTACACCACATTTGGGTAATTGGAGAAGTGAGAGGGTTGTGCGCACGTTATCCAGGATAACCACACCATTTGCTACTTGTGTGGCAAATGGCCGTCCAAAGTCGGCACCGGTTACCCATTAATCTCGTTGGTTGATGTGTAGTCTTTTGTGTTTGATGTTTATATGTCTAATGTCTCTTTTTCGTCCCTTTTGCTCGTCTTTGTGTTTTTGCATCGGGTGTTTTGTGTTTTGTTGTTGGTGCTGCAACAGGGTCTTGTTGGAGATCCCCTCCCTTCTTTCCCGCCCTATGACAAGGTATTTGTATCACCTGTTCCAACTTTTTGAATGAAAGGTTTTGCGAATAATATTGGCCAGTCTGTTTTTTGCTTTTGGTGTGGAATGGTAGTGTAAAGCGTGGAGAAGTCGAAAGACTTTATGCTGGTAATATGATTGAAATTGTTGGCATTTAGATTTTCCAAAAGTTCCTTAGAATTCTTTAGGATCCACATCTGATTGTTTCCATTTCTGGAATATGTTGTTTCGAAGTATGTTTGAAGACCTTGCTTGATGCGAGTTAATATTTTCGTAAGCATAATGGATGGAGGTTTTGTGGAGCACAAAATTATCTGACATACAAACCTGTACTTGATGATTTGTACATGCATGTACCGAATAAAAGAACTAATATTTTTTTTCCATTATTGTTATTATAACTTCTTTAAAGTAGATAGACCAGCATTAAAATATCAGAAAGACGTATATCGATTTGCCTTGCAATAAATTGAAACCATTGCGTTTGAAAAAGAGAAATCCGCATGATTTGACAATACAAAAATACAAAATGATATGAAAGTATTATCCTGTTTCAGGAAGGTGGCGTCCAAGGAGGAGTATAATATTCTGTAGTTGGGGAGCAGAGGAGTATGGACTCTTAGGCTCTACAGAATGGATAGAGGTCAATCTTAAAGCAACCTAGATATCAACATATAAAGCGAAAAATATTAATGCTATTAGTAAAACATTTTGAAGTATTATAGTAATTATGTGTCAATATATATTTTATACATGGCATCTTGATTCAAGCTTACCTTTGCTGCTGAAGTTTATACAATTGGTTTGCTGAATATTCTTATGTGACATAACATCATTCTTATTTGATGCACAATGATTGGAACACATTTGATAATGTCATTTTATTAAATGTAATTCAAATATCACATATTACCATCTGATGAAAAAGAATTAACCGTATATCTTCTGCATACTTTAATTCTCCAACATAGGAATACGTGAGGACTTTAACCAACAGGGCTGTAGCATACATCAATGTCGATGTTGCCGTTGAAGGTGAGATGATCAGAATCATTGTATGACTCAAGTTCATTGGGAAAAAATACAGTTGATAAGAAAATATATACACTCATTTTTTTCTTTGAAGTTTCAAATCACTCAATCTTTCTGACAGCAAACTATTCAATGAGGGTGCAGGCCACTCCTTTGATGTATGCTACGGCTTTATCTGCCACCAAGAAAGTACGTAATCCAGATCCTGCCGACATATCTGCCGGAATAGCTACTGTCTATGACAAATGGTTAAAAAGCTTTCCCAACGACCAAAATTCTAGACCAAAGTAAGTCACACGATAAACAATACAAGATACAAATACATAGTTTTGAAAAAGTATATGAGACAGAGTTGCAAGTCAGTGACAATCATTTGAATATAATATCATTTGATTATATATATACTTCTTTCCTTCAGAATAGGATCAATGGGATCAGGAAGTGATTACGCCTCCTTTATACAACAAGTGGGATTACCGTGTTTGGATTTCAGCTACACATATGATGAAGTGAGTAATGCGATTTAGCCTCAATAGGAATAATTTTAGTCTTCAAAAGTGTTAATAAAAATACATTACAGATACATTGCGCTGATATTTCAAAATATATTTCGCGTTAGAAAATGATGCAATTTAAGGATAATTCATCCATTCATTTCAATTTCTTTTCAGACAAAGTATCCTATACCATCTTATCCTCTGTACCATTCAAAGTACGAGACGTTTTACTCTGTTGATGCTTTGATTGACCGTGGATTCCACGTAAGAACATGTCTTTCCCTTTACATCAGAACTCATTTAATTACAGAAATTAAGTATAAAAAAAATTATGAATCGCAAGCGATATAAGTCCCCTACCGGCATTAATCCATGTCCTTCAACTCTGCCTTGACCTGTACTTACACCAAAAGATGAATCCAACATCAAAATAAGTTCAGTATGTGTATTAGAAAAATATCTGGAAAAAAGGGAAAATTTAATAAAACCCAATCTCAACTTATTCTTTATCATACTATAATTTATCTGCATACCAAAAATCAGCTCAATAGCTACAACAACAGGCATGAAAAGACTCTAAACTTAGAAGTTAATGAAATTTGCTAAGTCCAGGGGCCATAACTCCTGTAGAAATGGGTCAATCAAATTGAAACACTGAGATATATTCACATACCAAAAATGATTTCAATATCTGCTATACCATGGAAGAAAGTCCGGAAAACTGAGAATTTCATGAAATTTGCAAAGTCCAAGGGCCATAACTCTTGTGACAATAGGTCAGTCGAAACCAAACTCGAACTTGATCTATATCACATTAAGATAAACTCACATACAAAAAATGAGTTTAATATATGCAACGACAGCAAAAAAAAAAAAAGTCTGGAAAACTAAAGTGTGACGGACAGACGGACGGACAGACAAACGGCGAGTCGGTAAAGCCACCGTTCCACTGCAATTCCGCTGTACCTACGACTATTCCCGACCGAAATTTTCACAAGAGGTGGTAAAACTTTCCCGACCTTTTCATTTTTTCCTTGAAATCACGCTCTATTCCCGACCGATTCCCGATCAATTTATGACCGATTCACGTTTCATTGCGGACTTACTCACGCTTTACCCGCTCTACTCACGATCATATTGCCGACCAAGTCCCGTTCTATCCGATCAAACTCCGATCTATTCCCGACCAAAACCAGATCTATTCCCGATGCAATTCCGATCTATTACCGACTGTCCCCGACGCATTCCCGCTCAACACATAATTTCTAACTTAAACTGATCTCATTTTTCATCCAATGATCGTATCGACCGAGAAGAAGCCTATATTTCTCGTTTTGACCAAGCCTTACCCAAAAGTGTCGCGATCAAAATTTAAAAAAATTTCTTTCTTAAAAAGTGGCATTGGATAGCCAAGAATCGTCGCCGCGACATTTCGGTAATAAGTATTTTGAACGAATCAATATCATTGCGAGAAAATGAATGAAATATGCACAGATCCAATTTGAAGCGTCGTTTGGTCGTAACTTGGTCATATAAAGCGTGAATAGGTCGCTAGATGGTCATGAAAAGGTCTTGGTATGATCAGCAAACATTGAATCTGTAGTGGATAGATCGTGGTAAGAGCGTAGAATAGACGGGTAAAGATCGGGAACAGGGCGTAGTTAAAGCGTATCTTATGCGTGAAGAGAGCGGGGTTTAGTTAAATGCCGATCAGACCACGCTCAAGCCACGCTCTTTCCCGACCAGGACACGATTAACCTAGGCTGTACCCACGACTATCCCGACCAAGCACCGACTATTTCACGACCACAAAGAGAGCGGGAAAGTTTCCCGTATTCTTTCAACCGGTTGAAAGAATACGGGAAACTTTTCCCGACCTCTAAAGCGTGCCCGCTCTAATACCGATCGATTTTGGACCAACATACGCTGTACCAGACCAAGATACGACTAAGAGCCGTTCTCTCCCGACCTGGCAATTTTCGAGGTCGGGAATGAACGTAGGTACAGCGGGATTGCAGTGGAACGGGGGCTTAAGGGACAAATTATGCTGTAAATTTTGGTACGAAAAAAACCCCCCAACTATGATACGTATAATGCATTGTTACTTTTGTTTTTCTGGACTTTTCTGTCTTTATCGCCTCGTAACATCGTTGCAGGGGGATATAGTAACGCCGTGATTCTTGAGTACGTGAGAGGGCCCGTGTGTGCGTGTATGCGTCACAGAAATCCATTTATACAAGCGACGGAAATTTCCGAGGATGTCCGATTGTTCTAGGTCGTATCGTTACAAGGCATTTTCGATGCATCTTTCGGAAGAAAATGAATTGATAAGATATGACTTTCAAATGACAGGTCACCTAGACTCTTAAGCCAACCTGATGAAAGAATCTTATGTAAGTGTTTGAATAACCAAGACGAATATTTGCATTTTTCCAATTGTCGACCAATCATATTGCCATGAGGTATTCTATCCGTGCAAGTAGGTCAAGAATGTATACAGTATACCGTCAGTCATGACTGACGGTACTTAATAATTGCTAGAAAAAAGAACCAATAAGTCAATAGACATTACTTTTTAAGATTGTTGATAGTAACACATGTAGAGTCCCTGACTATGTGATGTGAGAAGACATTTATGCGTCGCGGAAGACCTCTGTGTTTTCGTATCAGTGTTAGGGTTGTGCGCACGTTATATGTATAGTTACATCATTTGCTATATTAGCCGTTGACAATAAAAAGTGTGCTTTTATTATCTACATTAAGAAATGCATTTAACTCTTTGTTTTGGGGGAAGGGGGTGCTGCTGTGTGTCTCGTTGTCTCCAACTGTTCAAGTTTTTTCGTCCTATATTCATAGTTTGTTGCAATCCTGCGAGTGTATTCCACTATGGTCAATGAAGGTTGGTCTAACTTGATATTATTATATACATAGCCATATATTATGATGATTTTTGTACTTTGGTCATTATAAAGGTTCATAAGGCAGTGGGACAAACTTGGGCAGAGGCAGCTCGGAATTTAGCAGACGCCATGATTATACCATTTGATGTAAAGGACTATGCAAACGAACTTGATTCTTTGGTGAATATTTTACTCGATGAATATGGAGAATTGATGCAGAACAATGGAATAAATTTAGGTGAGATACTTTAAACAGAATGGTAACATCTTTCATAGAAAATCATTCGTTCATATGCAAAATATGTATGTTGACAATACCGATGATCTAAGTAATGTCTTGTATTGGTTTATCTTCTCTATTCGAAAGGACATATGTATAAAAATCGGTTAACGTTTCTGGCTTATATAGTCTGATATGTTTCTCCCTTCTTCGGTATGAAATTACATAACATGGTTATCATTGGCTAGCATAAACGAAACTGTCTACCAAAAGGATGAAAACAAACTTAATAACAGGTGTCCAGAGACAGTCAGCATTACCTGCCTGTTGAAAGTGTATCTTTTCAGGAAAGTCTTCCTGAAAGTTTTACTTATAAATTGTTTTTGATGTTTTATACTTTCAGACCACATAAGAAGTGCAGCTGCAAACTTCAGCAATACGGTCACTGCTTTTGTAAAATCAATTAAAAATGTGGACAAAAATGAGTAAGCCAGTCGTTTGTTGTTTTAAATTACTAGCTAAATCAATTTTATCGCTTTAACATTGGTAATATGGATGTTTGTCATGATATGTTCTTTGATCTCTGATGAGTATGCTTTTATCTGCATTCTCAATTTATTTTTATAGTCCTTATGCTATAAGAAGAATAAACGACCAGCTGATGCAACTAGACAGAGCTTTTATAGATCCTAATGGCCTTCCGAATAGACCTCTAGTGAGGTAAATGAATAATGAAAATTTACTGACTATTTACCTGTATTAACAAAATGACAAAATTTAGAAAAAAAAAAAACCGATTTGATTTTCTGGATAAATAGTTTCATATCCTTACTGTATACATAACCAGAGATTTTAAGTCCTGTTACAATGTAAATGTAACAGAAATGACTGCAGAAGTGGATTGGTATAAAAAGTAGTCTTCAACATTTTCATTTGTCATAAGGCTATTTCATTCATTTACTTGCCAACAAAAACTCTGTAATATTCAGAATAAATTCATTAGACATCTTTATATAGAAACCACATTCACTTAAAACCAAAGTATGCTATATATAGCAAGGCAGCTATAAAAGTGATGTGGTCCAGTGTAATTAGACATTTTTGACATATAGAAAGAAACGAGAACTTCATTTCCATCAATGAGTTTGTTGCATTGTTTATATTTTCAGACATTTGCTATTCGCGGACAGCAGCCTAAATGCTTACGCCGGGAGTAGCTTTCCTGGCCTTGTTGATTCTTTGTTTGAAATAGACAAAGCCGTGGATAAAGAAGCCAGCTGGAATATTGTAAAGAAACACTACTCAGCAATTGTCTTCGCCATTGGAGCAGCATCGTCATCTCTCAGGGATACTTCTAGTTTTATGAACAAAAATGAGTAACACCAAAGAAACATTGTTTGAAATCTTTTGTATGAAAATTAGTTGTATGTCATATATTTCTCATTTTATTATTTGAAAAGATAAGGATATACCGATTTCTAATATGAATCAATAGTATATCTTCAAATTCATAGCATCATTTAAGAACACATAAATTTGCAGCATGGACCAGTCATGTACGTTTCGGGCACTTAACCCTCGTCAGTGGTCGTATGTATGTATGATATTTGATATTTATACTCATTTGTCTTTGATTTGCGATTATATCCATATAATAACAATAAAGTCACTGTTATAAGTAAAGTAACATCAAATTTATTCCTTTTCTTTTCAGACGTTCGCCATTCGCTGTTCATAAATTTCAGCGGTCGCACATATAATAAGATATAATAATGAATGAGAAATTTGTTTTGTAATTATATTGTTTTTGTTGAACGATAATACATACAACCATAGACGGACAATGCAAAATAATTGGTAACGCTTTGATGATAAATATAGATAATGACCATATCCCAATACGCAGTGCAAAATCGATGATTCAGAAAATCATAAACCGAAGGAATACAAAATCAGGATAAAACAGGAACCAAAGCAAACAAAGAAAAACCTCTATCATATGAAAAGAAGCGAACTCCCAGAATGGGAGCCCAGGAAGAGTCATCATCTCCTGCTTGCATGTAACACCCGTCGCTAAAATTCAGTAGAATTGTCATGTCTGTTTCGGAAGATACAAGTATATTCTGTGGTAAGATGGTTCAAATGGTCTAATGTTAAACGTCTTTAAATTCAATAGCATCATTTAAAACCTGATAAATTAACAGCATGGACCAGACATGCACGTTTCGGGTACTAAACCCTCGTCAGTGATCCTAAGTCTAAACAATGTAATATGGCCAAAAATTATGAAAATTGTTATGTCCAAAAATGTACCAAAAGACATAGCAGAATGGGTGGGATATGATGCTACAGGACATGTGCACTCGGGGACTCTTGGTCCACCAGCAGTGACACTCACCAAGTATAGTTCAAATGTTAAACGTCTTTAAATTCAATAGCATCATTTAAAACCTGATAAATTAACAGCATGGACAGCATAAGACAGAATAGCATCCACCATTCTGGAGAGTGGGACATCATAGTGTATGAAGAGTTCCCCATATCGACCGTAAAACTTCCTCATTGACGATGTTAGTCGGTCACAAACGTATCCCTGACTGAGAAGCTTATCTGCGAGACGCCTAGCTCTCAGAAAAAAACGTGTATATTTGGTACTTGCTCTGGCATAGCGTATCAACTGAGATATAAACACGCCATAAGCAGGCGATGAAGAGATGTTGCTACTCAGAAAAGGAAAGTTTGTGATACTGAAATTGAAGTCGTCACGTTTGTCATAGAGTGAGGTTTTCATGTGACCATCAGTGTCGTAGGACAACATTGTGTCCAAATAGGATGCTGAATTATTTGTCTCTGTAGTTTCTTTGACTTCAAGCTCCGAAGGATAGATTCTGCTGAGGTAATCGGCGAATTTTGGATTGTTGTTGGACAGCACATCGTCTATGTATCTGTAAGTCAAGTTAAATTTGACAAATATGGATAATGACCATATCCCTGTATACAGCACAAAATTGATCATTCAGAAAATCAGAAACCGAAGGCATACAAAACCAGGATAAAACAGGAACCAAAACAAATAAACAAACAAAAACCTCCACCACATTAAAAGAAGCGAACTCCCGATAATATGGGAGGTAGAAGTTAGAAGCTACGAATCTGTTCCCTTCAGATACATAATTGAACATTCTCTATAAAAGAACCACTTAATATTGAAAACATAAATACACAAAGGAAGATGATACAATAGGAAAATGCTCCGACCGTGAATATTTTGTGGCATTTTGAGCAAAAGTTTACATACAAATCGATCGGCATTCAAATTGGCACGAATTATGACCTACTTCTCGCCGTCCTTTTCTTTACTGATACATCGTTACACATAGTAATCATGTTGTAACTAACCTGTTACTAACCTGCCCTGTCCAAACCTCTTTAGAGAAGACAGGACCCCGACCACCTGTCCTTTCTGAATGTCAGTCGGACTCCTCGGTTGATAACATACATGAGCTCGCGGCGGCAGAGCACGGATTGTATTATGTACGCGCTCTTTTTATATCCATTTACATATTCATCTGTGTTGCTTGGGCCCCTGCGTTTTGCGGTCTTGTTTGTGTGTGGTCATCTGACAGTGAGGAGGTTGTTTTACACCACAATTGTACGTTCTTCGAGACCTCTGGGTAATCTGAAAAGTGGGAGGGTTCTGCGCACGTAATCCAGGATAACCATGGCCGTCCTAAGTCGGAACCGGTTGCCCATTGGTCTCGTTGGTTTATGTGTAGTCATTTGTGTTTGATGTTTCTGTGTTGTGCGTTGACGTTCCTTTCCCTTACGCGTCTCTTTGTGCTTGTCTGCTTTGTGTTTTTGCATTGGGTGTTTTGGGGTTTTGCTGTGGGTGCTACAACCTGGTGTTGTTGGAGATCCCCTCCTTTGTTTTGGATGTAACTATTCCCTATGGCAGTTTACATGAAGAAGAAACTTGTTCACTACCGGCTCGCCGGTAGGGACTTTTAGTTTCCACCCCGTTTGTCTGTCTGTCCGTCTGTCTGTCACACTTCAAGATCAAGATCACAATTACGCAATAATACCGTATCATATAAGTAACTATTTGTGAAATTTTGGAGCTTCATATATCCTTATTAATTAGACATTAAGGAAACTACAGCAAGTGATGGATTGATGTCTTATCTGATTGTATCCTTCGAAGTAGACGGTTAAATGGATAGCTTTGTTTGTAATAAATGTGAAATTTTAGATTTCAACTGCACAACCTTCCCTTTTCAAGACACCATTCTTATCTGACTACGTTTTGTTTCAATTCATTTGATACGCTTAAGGATCCCACTCCGTAAGAGAGTACTTTAAGGTTGAAATTTATACAAATTGTTTAATTTCCCGACAAATACCGATGCTTTCAAGGTGACGGAGTAGATCACTGTATTGTAGGCTTCATTCCTTCATTGAGCTGGAATTATAACATATTTTAAAGGGATCTCTGATATTAATAATTGAAAATGCATTAGGGATTGAAAAAGTTAAACAGTTCACGTTATCAAGATTTTTATCTCAAGGAAAAGCCTTTCGGATAACTTTTTGTTATGGGCCTGTTCTGTGCTATTCATTCGTCCTGAGTCCGTATGCTGTTGGCTTCACTGATATTTGATTGGTGGACATGTAGAATGTGTTTCCTCAGTTATGTCATTTATATAAGTTGCTATTCTTATATGCAAATTTGTGGCCTTATATGTTATAACCTGTCCTGATTCAACACACTTAAAGTACCGAGAGCTGTATCATTTTATCCTGACATTGATATGAAATGAAAATTACACATGACAATGATATGTCCAGATTAATCTTTACATGTTTGGCTTTGCTAGCCATGTCCATGTGTTTAAGCTTACTAGTGTTTCCATGTGTTGCGGAGCATGATGATTTGGATATGGGTTGGCATAGTAAGTGTAGTAAAACATAACAACAAACATCCATAAAATGGTGTTTGCCATCATATGGTATCTACATTTTCAACTCATCAGTTTTTTTCAGCATGCTTATATTTTCCGTTAGTTTTTTTTAAAAGTGACAGAAAACACGAAGTAAATTCAAGATAAAAAATTCATGATAAAAAACTGTATCTGTATTTTTTTATTGAAAAAAAAACTGAAGAGTTCAAAATCGTTATCCTCTTGAAAGAAAAAATTCAAAACCCATGTTACTGCACCGCACAAGTTTCCCAATCAGCGGTATGTTTCAGACTCAGCCATTTTTATTCTGTTTATGTATTGCCCTCTCGTTTGATTTTTAAAATTTTGTGAACCTAATTTGTAAAAAGTTCGCGGTTGCAAAGTGCTTTCTCGACTGAATAATTTTTAGGTACTTCTTTGATGTTTATTATTAAGGATCGGTTCAGTCGTACAGTTGAGTGAGATCTATGACCAAAATAGCATTGGCGGTATGGTATTATGATGTTAACCTCCTTTAATTTCGATGATGTTTTAGGATGAAATGACAAGATTCCATTTCAACCACACATTCACAAGTATTACACAGGTATGACCTCGACTAATGCAAAAAGAAATTAGATATAGATTCAACACAGGAGTATCCTACCTATGTTTCCAGAAGTTTTTATATATTAGAAGTAATCGAAAATCACACAACAGTCTTCTCCAGTTTTGGCACGAACACTTATAAACTAGACTAAGAAACAACCTTACTTTAACTGTATTCCAAAAATACACACATCATCAAACAAACAACGCTTTATAGCTAGACCACACTAGTTAGCTGCTAACAAACAGGATATACTTACTCTCCCCGGGCACCTGATCTCATCTCTGTTGGATGACAAATATGGATAATGACCATATCCCTGTCTACAGCACAAAATCGATAACCCAGAAAATCAGAAACCGAAGGCATACAAAATCAGGATAAAACATGAACCAAAGCAAACAAACAAAAACCTCCACCATATGAAAAGAAGCGAACTCCCGATATGAGAGTGAGACATATTCATTTTTGCTTCTTTGTAGAATGTTTGAGTTGATTGTATTGTTTGTTGTGAAGATGTTTTTCTATATGTCATACTTTTTGTCGATGTAGCGGTCTTCAGCGTTCTCCTGTGTTTCCGTTTTGTACCAGCAGATTCCACAAGAAGTGATTATGTTTGGCAGGCTTTGGATCAATGAGATTGTATCTTTATCAGATTTATTTAGTGTTGTTACAATGATTTTTAGGGCATTTTTTGTTCTTGATTCTGATACCGGGGCGAATGAGCGAAAATCGCCCCTTGTTTTTAAATCATACGAAGAGATACCTTAAAATAAGCGTTAAGCTTCCTTTTGGTCCTACTAATTAAGATACTATACTTGCATTAGATATGTAACATGATTCCGTGTGATGTTATAATATGTTTTAACTTTGCAAATCAACACAGCGCGTTTTAACAGTGCCATCTAAAGTGTATTCCGCACTTGCACTGGACAATGGAATTTTTCATTAGATAAAGATGTCCTTCGTGTTTCTATTGAGCTGTGTTATTGTCTCCGTCTGCTTGGACGATTTGTTTTCTTTTCTGGTGAGAAAGTTCTGTTTTGTCACTACCACTGATGAGGATTTAATATCGGAAACACACGTGTCTTGTGCATTAAAATTGGTTTTGAAATTTTCTTTAAGAGGGTTAAGAGTTGGCTTACTTCCCTTTAATTATTATAAACGCTTTTTCCTTTTACCGTGTGGAGCAGTTAAAATTGTTCCCGGTGGATGTTTAAGGTCAGGGTGGCGACTTTAAATAGAAATGAGGTAGAAGAAAGATGGATAGATTCATATGTAGAGGAACATCTCCCCGAACTATTCAGACCAAAAAACTCAAAATTTGCCCGTCTCGTTTTTTTGGTTATAAACGGCCATTTTTGGCCTATTTTAACATTTATGTAATTTTAGAGAATACCACATCATAACTTTACATACCTCTGAAATGCATGAAATTTAAAAATTCATATATATCCTTATTTTTCAAGATTCTTATAGCTTGTGGATAGATTAAAGGCTATTTTGAGAAATTCTGATAAAATAATCAGTTCTAAGGAGATTATTTTCTTATAAAAACAATGTTGCTGGTTGCCATGGCAACAACTCGTTATTTTTATTAATAGCTAGAAGGTCGCCAGCTACACAATTTTTTTTCTACATATATATCTATAGTTTTGCTTTATCCTAAAGCAGTCAAATCAATATGTAACCGAATTAGTTTTTGAGCAAAATGACTGTTTCTAAAAATAGCACAATAATTTATGCAAAAAATCTACATTTTGACCCAAAAAACACAGAGTTAAACTTGAAGTTCGAATTTCTAATTAAAGTATAATGGATAGTAAATATTCTGATTTTTGAATCTTTGGTAGCAGAACTCGTGCGAAAATGACGATTTTTTCCTATTTTCGGCGATTTTTCATTGAAAAATATGCATTTTCCCCAAAAATATTCATTCAGCAATGAAAGTTTCAAGGAGTATTATTTTTTTCTAAAATAATGTAACAATCTGAGCTTATACGATGTATCGTTTATGTCGGTTTCAAATATTATGTAATATGAAAATAGAGTTATCTCCCTGTAGTCGCAACCCTAACCTTAAGGTGTAACGATAACTTCTTTCCAACTCTGTCGCCTGAAAGAAGTTTTATTTTTGCCCTTTATCAATTCTAAATCATGAATATTATTTTGCTTTTTCGGAAACTTGCCATTTTATCCAGGAATATCACCGAAATTAAAGGAGGTTAACATCCCTCCAATGCTATTTTGGTCATAGATTTCATTTAACTACGCTACGGAATCGAACCCACACAAAATTTGGAGCCGTGCACTCTCTGCAAATTAAATGCACAAATTTTAAATTAGAAAAAATAAAAAAAACCAGAAGGCGCTACTGAAATACATTTGGCTGTCAGAAAATCATTTCGGCTTTTAATAAGTACCATCTATGAGGATTTAATATCCGAAACACGTGTCTGGTGCATTAAAATTGGTCTGAAAGTTTCTTCAAGAGGGTTAAGAGTTGGAACACTTCCATATTATCATATCTTACAAACTTATTGAGTCTGGTTTCGGCTTTTGTGTTTGACATTCATTCACTGATTCCAGAATAGCAAAGTAATATATTTTGTCAAATTGGTACAATTTATTATATTGTTATTTATTGATTTATGTGTAGATTTTTGTGTTTGGTGTTTTGTTGTCGTATTTGGTGTTCTTCGTCCCTTTTGTGTCTTCTGTCGTGTATGTCTTCTCTGTATTTGAGCTTGGAGTGTTCTGATTGTCTGCTGTGGATGCCGCAGCCGAGACTTATTAAAGATCCCCTCCTTCCTTTTATTTTATAAACAAGAAAGAAATATCAACGATAGATATTCAACTTTCACTTATAGTATAGAATTTTATTTCTTGTGTTTTCTTCTGACGTCATCAAAAACATTTATGTACTTACTGTATCCCTTTGCAATTTTATATCGGTATCTTCTCGAAAGGCAGTACAATCTGATCAACCGTAGCGACGAAACTGTATAAATCTCATAAGTGAAAAATGGGTCTTAATCATTCCACGTATCTTAAAACAGTCGGACGCGGCTGGTGATCAATAATGAGCATACTCCACCATGCAGAGTGTTGTCTGATAATCGTATTGCCCAGTGCTGTAGAAATACACATAAGATTTTCTGTTAATGGGATTGTTTGTCTATGACTCTAAAACCTCGCTTATAAAAAGAATTGTTGTACACACGTTATACCGATGATGAGACAATTGGTTACTAATATTGTAGATTGTTGTAGAGAGTCGATTTTTCCTGGTTTATTTTTATCTCTCTCCTGTGTTGTCTTTTAGTGGTGTTTTGCTTGTATTGTTTGATTATTGGTCCTCTGTTCGTTGATATTCTCTTTTGTATTATTTGTTCTCACTGTTGACGTTTTTGCGTTTCATCCATAGTTCAGTTCGGTTTTGGACATTTGTTCTCCTGCAAAGCGATATGATAGTGCATTCATTGTACGACCCTCCGTCTAATGGTATTCCAGATAGATGTATGTATTATATTTACATTCCACGTTTGACAAATCTAAAGGGATTCTGAAAAGTGTTTAGTTCAAATCACCTGATGAAGATGAAGTTCTACTTCGAAAAGGTATAATATCCATGAGGAAAATTGACAATAGACAAGAGTTTTTCCTGAACACCTAGTTTTCTTTTTTTTCAAGCGTCTGAATTTCATTTGTATTCATCCCCTCCTTTATCTCACTTCCACTTAGACTTCAAAAATCCTTTGTCGCAAATAACATAATCAAAATATTTCCATTATAATTCTTTTATCTTTTGACTTCTGATATGCCTCCTTTTCTTCTTTGGAAAATAATTAATTTCTTCCTTTTGCCGTTTGAACTGAAATAGTCAGTTTGACAATGGATATACACAACAAACAGTCATAAGCTGTAGTAATCACTGATTCGACAGTGTTACGTTCACTTGTGATCGCTTGCATTCAAAATAATACGGAAGTGTTCAAACTCTATACCTCCTTGAGGGAAATTTCAAACCAATTTTCATGCCTCCAGCCAAAGTGCTTTTCATAAGCCGCCCATATTCGTAACTACTGTTGAAAGGTCACTTGACGTATCGTAAGTATACAGTATATGCAAAACGTACTAGGTACATTATAGAATATTTACATAACAGTACATTTAGAACCCATTTATCGCAAACGACAACCTTAAAATTTGTTCAAAAGGGGGTAAATGGATAGTGGGATAAAATGTATTTATGACTTCTTTCTAGCTCTGTCGCATGAAAGAAGCTTTGTTTAGCCCTTTATCAATTTGAAACATACATATTTCGAAAACTTGTCATATATTAAAAAAATATCATCGAAATTAATGGAGGCTAGCATCTCAGCACCATTACTCAAATGCTATTTTGGTAATAGATTTCATTTAAGGAGGTATTAAACACTTGGACGCCAAATTCAATTTTTCTAAAAATTTCTGAAATTATATATTTCTTGTCTGTCCTTGACTATACAAATTTACATTAGATTCTATCCACAGGAAATTTTTCTATGAGATTTTGTAATATGCATTAATCGACGTTTTCGTGAATTTCTTAATGACGTCATAATAATGAAAGTGTCATTCCAGTTCTCGTAAAGCTATTGGAAATTAATTTTGATTTAACTTCCAAAATATCCATAAATATATTGCACTTGCATGTGGGAAAGATAAAATGAATTGTGTTTTAAACACAGGCAGGATACTTGAATAAAAGATGACACTGTCGCTAAATAAATTGCAATTTCAAGCGCATTTACTGCAGTTGCTAATTAATTATTAGGAATCCTGTGGATGAATCATTGTCAAAAACTATCAAAATAATCCAGAATGCCCAGAGATGATTTCATAATTAAATGGGAAAATTGAATGTAAGATTAGAATATTATAAGGCTTTACATTTTCCAATTTTTTTCTTCGAAAATCGTCCATTTTCAATGAAGTGACATCCGCTTTCCTGTAACGTAAATTTGTCAACGAATACAATGTGATGAAGATTTAATTTTCTATTTTATACATGCTAAGTTTCAATGCAATACGTATAATAATAATGTTTTTATTGAATTTTGAATGCGAAGGTTTGTGACGTCATTGTCCCCGATAACGTCGAAATGACGTCGTGGTTTTCTCATGGATAAAACTTCCAAAATCCTAAATTCGAAAATCGCCATAATTTCTTCATATGACGCCGGAAATTATTCAAACTTCATCAGGATACTCAAATATGTATATCAATCAGAGTATCAAATGTTTTAAAGGAGTTAAGACTGTACTTTTCATAGGAAGCGAGAAAACAAATAACTGATTCGACACTACAGGAAATTTAGAGCCGCGCTCTTTGCAAAGTAAATGCACTTATTAAGTTAAGAAATAAACCAGGGATTGGGACGCTACTAAAATACACATTTGGCTGTGTGAGAAAATCATCTTGGTATTGGATAAGTACCACTTATGACGATTAACTATTCGAAACACGTGTCTGGTGTATTAGATATTCTTCTAGAAGGTAAAGAGTAGGAACACTTCCTTATTATCACGATATCAAATTAACTTATTTGTTTAGCTCTATTTATCCCACTTTGCTTAGATAAAATCTGAGATGATTTAAACCTCTGCTTGATAATGTTCAATTAGATTTTCAAATTGAGACATTTTATAGAATTTTGTATAATTACTGATTTTATGAAGTATGTACAGAACAATTGTTGGAGGATGTTTATAAAATTTTGCACATGATCTCGTAGCATATTTTACATGTATGTACTTTATAAATAAGGATTTAAATGCAGACACTTTTATGATACTATAAACGATTAAGGAGCAATTTAGAAGAAAGTTGGCCGGTTCACATCATTGTTATAGGTACATATACTCTGACCTTTCCCCTCTTGTCATTATATATGTATGAGTATGTCGTTACATACCCCTGTTGTTAGAGACCCAGTCTGTGTCTATACGTAATAAGCATCTGCATGATAAGAAATACTTTTATGACGAACAGTAAATGCATGATTATTTCCCGGATTAATACTTGTCAGAGAACTTCCTTGCTACGATCGTTTTGTTCTATTTCAGTTCAATTATCAGGTTAAAAACTCTCACAATGCGTCACGACTCATATTCACAGTCAACGGAAGAAATGTTCCCAAAATATCAAAAGAGCCGTACAAGATATATGTTATATGCTTTGGTGATTTTTGTTATAGCATTTGTAATAGGCATTTTGATTGGACGATACGCAACATGTCCACAACAGGAAGAAAAGCAGACGTCACTTCCTGCTATGAATGATGCAATCATTAAAGAGGCAGATTCCGAAATTGGAGACGATATTATAAATCAAATTAGCAGTGAAAATATCAGATTATATTTGCGGTAAGTTTATGAGAAATAGAATCAAAATAATCTATTCACACAAATGATTATCATCATCATCGAATATCGTCTATACAAGAAAGATAATTGGAGGTCAATTATGTATAAATTCGGTATTTACATTGCATGACATGTCGTGAAAATCGACAGTTTTTTTTAGGTTTTTCTTTGCCTCCAGGAGGAGCTTGCTTTATATCAAATTAACACGCACAGTTGTAAATTCGAACATAATACATCATCTGCATTATTTACATGCAGTTAAAATATATTTCGAAAGTTTTCTTATCCGGATTTCGATTCTTTGACCATACAATTAATTGCTTGTTTGAATCTATTCAACCACTTTGATATTTGTACTGTGTTACATTCTGTTGACTGGCACAGTCTATAGCTTCGGATTTTTCTTCATATTGTACTTTTTTATATTGTGGAGTTTGTTCATATATAAAAAGCCTATAGAAGAGCACAGTATTACAAGAATGTTAATCTCAAGGAATGCTTACTTTCGTGCAATAAAAAAAATGATGACGATCTAGCTCGAATTTTACGAATGTACATGCATCCTCACGTAAATACGTCATTTCCATTCAAGATGACGTCATTTTACTCGAGACAAAAATTAGGTACCATGTACATAGTGTAATTGCGGTATATATAAAGGGGTGAGTAAGGTTTCTTTTTTATCATTCCTATTTGGGACATTTCTATCTACGAATTCGCCTCGGTTTCAGACATTTTATGTTGTATATTTTTTTCCCTATCCCTTTCAAGTTTTAGCATTTTCAGTAGCTTCAATACAAAATCTTTTAAAATAAACTGTTTTCGTTATACACATCTGGAACTTCAAAATGGTTTTCCATATCTAACATCTGCTCGATGGAGAAGAGGATACATGATGATTTATAAAACCATAGATATTAGGTTTGTTCCTAAGGCTACAACCAAGGAGAAGCTTGTGAAAACTAAAAAAACAGTTACAATTTTGGCAATGTTTATCTTTGCTCAGTTACATTACGAAAGCTCTTCAGGAGATATATAAATCTGCCATAAAAAGCCTCATTCAGTCTACTAAACAGTCTTATCCCTGACATACTTGTCACATGAATATTTCAATTTCCGATAACACCAAGGGGCATTCTTTCTTAAAACCTTTACTGGTCTTTCCTCGTAACTATGAAAGCGACATTTTAAAAAAGAAGATAATATAAAGGAAAAACCTAATAAGTACATATGACTCTC
Source organism: Pinctada fucata (assembly GCA_028142955.1). Taxonomy (NCBI): domain Eukaryota; kingdom Metazoa; phylum Mollusca; class Bivalvia; order Pterioida; family Pteriidae; genus Pinctada; species Pinctada fucata. The sequence continues at coordinate 51,179,228 of AP027107.1, forward strand.
GTGCTTTCTTAAACGGTTTTTTACGAGTCTCTCTTTGTCTCTCCTTTAGATGTTTATATGTTTATACTTCTTTGGATTTTTTTTTTTGGGGGGGATGTTTTGTAGTATTGCTTTTTAGTTGTTCACTTCTCTTTGATGTAATTCTTATACATCTAAACCCTTTGAAAAAGCTATTATTATAAGTCTCTTTTGCCATTATATGACAAAGAAAGAAAAGTGAAGGATACCATGTAAGGAGGATAAAAGAACAATATGTACCTCTTTGATATACAGATCGTCTGTTCTCTGCTTCAGTGACATTGGGAATTACGATTACTAAATATGAGAACAGCGTTACTTACACGAGCATGAACTATGTTTTAACACATTTGAATTTTGTCTTTTCCAGTGACCTATCAGAATTTCCCCACTTGGCTGGTACACCGGCAGACTACACACAAGCAAAGGAGCTGGTAGATTTTTGGTCTGATGTGGGTCTAGATGAGACATTTCTTACTCCATATGATGTGCTGCTATCCTACCCAAACAATGACGATGAATCCCAGATGAACAGACTGTTTGTATATGATGACAATGGTCAAACAGTATGGCAGTCAGATTTAAGGGAACCTATCCTTCATCCTAGTGAGAACAAGTCTGACGTAGTACCCCCTTTCAATGCGTACTCTGCACCTGGAGACATCAGATCAGTAAATCAGATTTTAATAAGCTAATCATGATTTGTTTCCTTCGATCGCCATGATACATTCGTCTTTGGCATTTTGAAACGTATCTTCTAGGTTTCAAGGTTTAAATGATGATACATCATTATTGGACACGAATCTCTTAATGATACACGTATATGCACTGACATCTTTTCTACGGGGATATAATAAAAGCATATCAGATCCCCCTTTCCAGAATGATCAGTGACATTCTACATTGTGATTGAATTGTTGTAGTCATCACCAAACAAGACATACTTACCTGATCTGTACATCAATATGTACATCGAGACAACCACCGAATTTGACAGGTTTCAATGAAGCTGTTGCGAAGGGTGTTGCATGCAATCATGAGACACTGACCCTCTCCGGACACCTGGTCTCACTACGGAGTGTTAATCATTCTGGGGTTCGCAGTCGTTCCGATGGAAATTCTCACGATATGACCTTGCCTTCTCGACTTTGAGACTGAAAAACTGTTAGGTACTTCTTTGATGTATACTCATGTAGATGATTAAAAAAGAGAAAGCATCCATACAATTCTTTTTTTTTTCAAAAATTACTTTTTTAAATATACTTTGATTGGGGGTATTATTTTAATGCCGTTTACTTTTACTTCAGGCAGAGCTAATCTATGTGAATTATGCACGTGCTGAGGATTTTTATTGGTTGATGCACAATAAAAGTATAGACGTGACAGGAAAAATTGTGCTGGCCAGATACGGAAAATTTTTTAGAGGAGACAAGGTATTATTTATGACTCTTCAAATCTTTTCATTAAATCGTCTCATGGTACCAGATTGATGTGTTGGGTGATTGTAAATCAAGGTGTATTTCGTTCACTCCACGATTATGCTTGCCGTATGTATATGTATGCTTGGATGTGGTCATTGCCTCATAACATGGCAAAATAACGAATAAAACAGGGAAAATCTCCAACAAAACATGCGGTGAAATAGGGAAATATACACGCACATGATGGACACAACTTTAAACCATGCCATCGACAAAAACCCTTAAGTAAACAGCTAGACAAAAGAAAAAAAAATCACATCAACATGTCGAACAGTCAATCAAGAAGAAACAACAGGAAATGTAAAGGACAATTTATGCTTGAATGAGAACTAATTAACACTCGGAACCAACTTTGGATGGTCATCTGATGAAAGAACATTATAAATTAATAATCGAATACAAAGGATGTAAAAAGTAAATAAAATGGATAACCGTAACTCCCCCTCACCATTTTAGATTTCATTCTTTTCTGTTTTCATCGTCTTTGGTAATGCCATTAAATCTACTGAGCATAAGGTCTTCAACCAGCCACTTCCTCCATTTTCTAAAAATGAATACCATTTTATTTGGAGTCAGGTTGCACAGGCAGAACGTTATGGAGCCCGGGGTATAATAATCTATTCCGATCCTGCTGATTATGATGATAGTGACACGTCACATGTTTACCCTGATGATTGGTGGCTTCCAGATAGCGGTGTTCAAAGAGGCACTGTATTTCTTGGCAAAGGAGATCCTCTTACTCCGGGATACCCTGCGATTGGTAATGTATCTTCTAATGATGCTTGACATATAATAACCTTTGTAATGCCTTGTCCTTCCTCTTGGGGAACATTTAATGCTTGATTTGACATCCTGCTACGTTTTTCGGCACATATTTGGAAATAACAATTATCACACTCTTTGGCCATATTACATTGTTTATATTGAGGATAACTGACGAGGGTAAAGTACCCGAAACGTGCATGTCTGGTCCATGCTGCAAATCCATCTGTTCTTAAATGATTCTATAAAATTTGAAGACGTTTAACATTTGCACCACTCGATGAGTGTCACTGCTGGTGGACCAGGAGTCCCCGAGGGCACATGTAGCCAAGTTCGATCAACTTCGGTTGATCGTCTCTTCAACGCATTCGAAAATGTCTGTTATCAAAATTTCTTGAAATTTCTAAAACGTGGGTCCTGCAGCATCATATCCCTCCCATCCTGCTACGTCTTTCGGTACATTTTAGGACATAATAATTTTCACACTCTTTGGCCATATTACATTGTTTAGATTGAGGATCACTGACGAGGTTTAAGTACCCGAAACGCGCATATCTGGTCCATGCTGCAGATTTATCTGTTCTTAAATGATGCTATTGAATTTGAAGACGTTTAACATGATCCTGCTGTCAACAGACGGACACTTGGTTTGGTACTTGACCAATCTACATTCTTGTATCAGCCCATCCTTAAGAATTTCACTCTAACAGACTGTGACGACAGGACTCCATGACGGGCCCTGTCCAAACCTCTTAAGGAAAGACAGGGTCCGACTACCTATTCCCTCTGAATGTTGGTCAGACTCCTCGGGTGATAACATGCATGAGATCGCTACAGCCGTTAGAACGCGGACTGCATTTCGTACGCCCTCTATTTTTATATCATTTTACATATCTATCTGTTTGTTACTCGGGCCCTTGAGTAATGCTGTCATGTTTGTATGGTCATTTTACATCTTTACTAAACTACTGTGCGCTCTTCGAGACCTATTGCTAACATGAAAATTGGGAGGTTTGTGCGCACTTAATCCGGATAATCACAAAATTTGCTACATGCGTAGCAGATGGCCGTCCTAAGTCGGCATCTGTTGCCAATTGGTCTCGTTGGTTCATGTATGGTCTTTTGTGTATTTATGCTTCTTTGTTGTTTTTGGTTTTCTGCTGTACATTTCAACTGTTTTTGGATGGGTTGTTTTGCTGTTGGTGAATTAGAAGTGTTTGGTTTGGGGGTTGCTGCGTGCTTCCTCGTCCCCTGTTGTTTGTTGAAGTTTTGCTTTGCTTTGTCCGATAACCGTTGTTTTGATTGTATTTGTATTTCATTGTATCGTCCAAAGCATTTCCTGTAATTACTTCAGTCTCTCATTAATATATACCTTCCCCGTTAGTCACCCCGCCATCGGTGTACAGGTTGAAAATAACTTTCTCATAAGCCATGTAGAGTCATCTGTAGAATGAAAAGGTATCATAAATAGTTCCCAAAAATTAACGTTCTATTAGAAATTTAGATAGCACATCAATTTATCACATACGAAAATACAATGGTCCTTAAAATTAGAATGAACAATTGTCATATTGTCATACTTCGTTGCAATTCTGTACAGACATATGAACGGGTTTAAACCCAATCGGCTAAACTTGTCTTTTCTTCCCATTATCTCCGAAACTGTGCATTTTAAAAACGGTGAACGGCGCCAATGTAATTCTTTTGGGAAAGTAGATAGGATTTAGGGATTTTTATCGATGATTTCTTTAAATCTTACAGGAAAATGATTAATTATGTAAAGGTGAACATGAGAAAAACGAAAAACTCAAAAATACGCAAAAATTGTATCATAAAACGATTACAAGTTATTGCGGCAATAATTCCAAATCCAAAAAGAGATTTGAAAAAGCAAAAACAGACTCTATGACAAGATGATAAAATAATCTATGACTCAATTCGACATCATACAACTGTATATTATATGCTTTTTCGAAAGTTTGTCATTTCATCCAAACATATCATCGACATTAAAGCAGGATAACATCGTAGCACTATCCGTCTAATGCAATTTTAGTCATAGATTGACCATAGTAAGCACTTTAAAAGAAGGGAGGATATCTCCAACAAAAAAATACACTGATGAAGATTTACTACCCGAAACACGGGTCTGGTGCTATTTAAAAGATTGGTTTGAAATTTTCTTCAAGAGGGTAACGCGTAGCAACACTTTCATCAATGAACTTACTTTCATAATGCTTTCATTGTCTTTTTTGAATATCATCATTACTTTAGAGACTGCCTTCAGACTTAATCAGAGTGATCCATCAATAGAAACACCTAATATTCCTGTCCATCCTATCGGTTATGGCATAGCATGGAATTTATTTGGGTAATGTTAAATTTATATACATATATTTTAAAAAGATAGATGTTAAATTGTTACAACCGTCCAAGATTCTATGCTCAATAAAGTCACTTAAACTATAATCAATTATTGGGGAAACATCTTTAAAGAAAACAATATATAAATGGGTATATTAAGGTAGTAAACCCATAACTGCCTACTTCCGCTCAAAGTTACGCTTTTTGTCGACGACTAATGATATGCTAATGGTATACTGATATTCGGCAAAGATCGATAAACCTTTGATGTGCCGACAAACTCAGCTGTAAAATACAAATGGTTGATTCAAACATTGTTTTGCATTTTCTTTTCATTATCATCTTCAGGACTTAATTCTAATTCATTTGATACCAAACACGAAAACAATACTCCAATTTAGTGTTTAGAAATAAATTTACACACAATTAATGTTTTTGGTCATCAAAGTTCTTTTTGCTTATAACTTTTTTTTGTTTTAAGTCCGATTTAATTGAAAAATTAGATATATGAAATTTTAATGCCACTTTTTTGGAAATTCCCTACTCGCACAGTGTCAACTTTTGTTACATCGGTGTCAACATTTGTTACATCGATGAAACAAATTGTAAAGTGATTGAAAAGGTACTTGATTACTCTCCATTCTTTGTTTATGGGTCGACTACCTTAATGTATTCTTTATCATTTATCGAGAAAAATCACAAAGACATTGTGAATAACTTAAAATAAAAGAAGGGAGGGGATCTCCAACCAGACCCTGTTGCAGTACCAACAGCAAAACAACAAAAAACACCCAATGCGTAAACACAAATACGAGCAAATTAAGAGACGAAAAAGAGACATACGACATAGAAACAACAAGCACAAAAGACTACACATAAACCAACGATACCAATAGGCAACCGGTGCCGACTTTGGACGGCAATTTGCCACACAAGTAGCAAATGGTGTGGTTATCCTGGATTACGTGCGCACAACCCTCTCACTTTTCCGATATCCCAGAGGTCTCGAAGAACGTACAATTGTGGTGAAAAACAGCCTCTATATTGTTAGATGACAACCCAAGCAACACAGATGAACATGTAAATGGATATAACAAAAGGGCGTACGTAATACAGCTGTATTCAGTCTGTAAAGTGCGACAACATACATTAAATAAAAGAATATTCTTGAAAATAGTTTTATCATGTAAAGGTACATGACAGGAGATGAAGTACCCAGTGAATGGCGAGGAGGTTTAAACCGTACTTACAGGTTCGGAGGAAACTTATCAGTATCTGGACAAAGCGGGTAGGTACCTATAACAGAAATGTACATATCCTTATCATAAAAAAAAGTTATCTTAAGAAGTATGAATCCATCTGTAAAGTATCCAACGTCTTGCATGTTATATATATATTTTTTAATCTTTTCTTGAATATGTTGGAATTAAGAAGTCCTCGAGGGTATTACTTGAATATGATTAATTCAAAATTATTATTTGATAAACACATGATAAATTTCGTTCTGAATGCTCACTGTTAATTTTATAATTTGCTATTTTGCTGTTCGTCTAAATCTTTCTACTTCAGACATTTACCTGCATTTTACTTTTTTATAATAAACTCAATGTACAATGATATCCGCTTAAATAAAATACCCCTTTTTCAGGACCATACGTATGAGGATATCAACAAGTAATGCAGTAAGAACGACGTATAATGCAATAGGAATTATACGTGGTGCATATGAACCAGGTTAGACAATATACCATCAGAGTATGTCAAAAGGGGTATCAGTGATAGAAAGTCAAACATAAAAATAGAAATCACATTCCAAATATCACAATCGAAAGGCTTATAAATTCTTGAAATAAACATCAAAGAACTACCTAACAGTTATTCAGTCTCAAAGTCGAGAAGGCAAGGTCAAATCGTGAGAATTCCCATCGGAACAGTTGCGAACCCCGGAATGAACAGCATTCCGAAGTGAGACCAGGTGCCCGGGGAGAGTCAGCGTCTCCGGCAATGTTTGTTGACCGATCGGATCAAAAAACACAAACTTGGTAGAGGACCTGGTATACTTGCTTCCTGATTGCATGAAACACCCATCGCAACAGCTTCATGGAAACCTGTCAAATTCGGTGATTGTCTCGATGTACATTTTGATGTACAGATCAGGTAAGTATAAAAATAATATAAAACAGAACTCTCTCGTGAGAAAAGGAAAATTGGACAAACAGACTGAGACAATTACACATGCAGCTTCATAGAAACACGAATGACATAAATCTCCAGAGTCCGGTTTTAAGTGTGGAATACACTGTATGTGGCGCTGTTAAATCGTGCCGTGTTAATTTGAAAACTTCAAACATATTCATATAAATCATATTACATATCTGATGCAAGTATAGTACTTATCTGAGTAAGTAGGACCAAAAAGGAAGCCAAAAGCTTTTTTTTTTTAATTTCTTATTTCGTATTCTTCAAAAACAAGAGTGTTCGCTCATTGACAAGAGGTAGAAGACCAAGAACAAGACAATTACCATGACTGAGAATGATTGTAAGCAGCCCCATCCTGAATCAATTCAACAAAGAAATCAGATTTACACTTTTATTGATTAATTCCTTTGATCCTGAAGCCCACAAAACATAATTTCTTGTGGAATCTGCTTTAACGATTTCTTAAAGGAAATATTTCCACAACAAATAATGCAATCAACATAAACATTCTGTTTGTTTAAGTATTTTTAAACTAAATACAATACTGATATGTAAGATATTTCTGCCAAATTGAAGCGACGAGTGTTACATACAAGGAGGAGATGCTGACTCTACCTGGGCACCTCGTCTCATTCCCATATTCGGAGTTCGCTTCTTTTCGTGTGGTGGAGGTTTTAGTTTGTTTGCTTTGGTTCCTGTTTCTTCCTAATTTTGTATGCCTTCGGTTAAAGATTTTCTGAATTATCATTTTGTACCGTGTATTGGGATATGGTCATTGTCCAATTTGTCACCAGTCTCATTTCTTATGTTGAATTATGTAAATCAATTACATTTGTCCCTCTTTCCTGCATTCCAAATGAAATCGCATTATTCATAATCAAATCATTTAAAAGCATAATGCATTGAACTGCTTGCCAAAATGCGTATTTTGTTTCCCTTTCAGATAGATACGTTATACTTGGTAACCATAGAGACGCTTGGGTTTTCGGTGCAATAGATCCATCCAGTGGTACAGCAGTAATGAAAGAAATCTCACGAGTGATGGGAAATATGGTAAAATCAGGTAGACATAAAACTTGCTCTGAAAAATGAGAAACGTAGAAAAGAAGTAAGAGTCTTTAGTTAGGAGAATAACTCTTATTTAACCATTCAAAGAGAAAATTAAAATAATATTCTGATATGAAAATAACTGAGATCGTTGTGGTCTATTGTCCTTTTCGGAATATGAACTTTTTGCTGTAATGATAGTTCCTCTGTGAACATATGAAATATCTCTTAGACAAGATTCATATGCAAGAACCAATCCTGATATATTTTAGGGAAATGGCGACCAAGAAGAAGCATCATATTCTGTAGCTGGGGATCGGAAGAGTACGGTCTGATTGGTTCAACAGAATGGATAGAGGTTCCTTTCTTTAATTATTTACATATTACTGAAAACTTTTTTAAAATAGTTTTTTCGTTATCATTATTTGTTCAAATCAATAAAAAAATTTTAACTTCAAAATTAATTTCACCGTTTTGGGACAACTTTTATTATAAGAAAATAAGAATATGCAAGTATTTCTATATTTTCTCGTTTCCAAGTTTTAAAATGATTTTTACCCTTACTGTATTTCAGCAATATATCAAAAATCTGGCGGCTCGTTCCGTTGGGTATCTTAATGTCGATATTTCTGTTCAAGGTAATTTCACTTTTTAGATCGTTTCTTTCTAATTCTCATTCTTTGAAAAAATCAACTTTTTTGTTTCATGAGATGATGGCAAAGTTCTATGAAAGTTAAAGCTCGACTACAGATGAAATCATATAATTTCCAAAATCAGCTTACAAAAAGAATACCATTTTTAATTCATAGTGTTCATTCAAATTATTCAAGGTAGTCCCACCAACAACGTAGCTTAGAAATTCTGATACCTCGTGCGAAAATGTTCTACTTTTCTTTAACTGTTGGGTTTTTCATCCCTAACTTCGTTTTGTTTCATGTATTTTTTACAATAAATTTGTATGCCTATTGATAATGATTTTTGGATTCTGGTTTAGGGTTTTTGGTTTGAATTTCATTCACTAATTAGAGAAAACATCATAAAAATGTATAATGCATTTTTTTATAATTTCAGGTAACTTTTCTCTCCGAGCACTTGCCACGCCATTATTGTATGAAGCAATATATTCTGCTACCAGAAGGGTACCAAATCCTGATCCACTCGAATCCAGTAATGTCAAAACAGTGTACGATAAATGGCTGAGCAGTTTTCCCAATGCAGACTCATCTAAACCGAGGTAAATTGGTAAAATATAGTACAATCTCTATTTATTCAGTGATTCATTTTCACAGTACCATCTGAATTCCTTTGCCGAAAAAAGGAGCCTTCGACAAAGTGACAGTTTTCAGTAAAGAGGACCAGACTTCGAAAATATCACAGAAAATATCATTAGCCCGGGTTTTGTCATTTATATTACCTTTTCTTTCCGATATTTTATATATGAATCTTCATTTCGTAACATCTTTTCTCTTCCAGAATAAATTCGATGGGATCAGGGAGTGATTACGCCTCATTTATTCAGCAAGTAGGACTGCCTTGTTTAGATGTCAGATATACCTATGATAGTGTGAGTTTTCCGTAGCAAAACTTCCTTTCTTACATGTTATTCAATCCATTACAAAGCAAAGTTTGATATACTTAAGACATGTTGAAACAAAACAAAACTTTATTCTGGGATGGTCATTAAAGAAATCGTAATTGCCAACATTGGACAGAAATTTCTGAATCATGTTTCGGATCATCAACAGTACTTGGCAGTTTATGTCAAAATGATGCAAAATTTAAAATAAAGATCACTGAAGCGCCCCCTACTTAAATTTCGAATTTTTATCTAGTTTGTTAAGAAAATATGGAAGTGTTCCAACTCTTGACCTTTTTGAAGAAAATTTCAAACCAATTCTAATGTGAACTGGATATTTCACATGTGTTACCCAGTTTTACAATACTTTCTGTCTAATCATGATTATCAAAATATTATTTCTTACTAACTTGCATATTTCTGTATATTTCGCAGAATAAATATAAGGTGTCGTCATATCCGTTATACCATTCGAAGTATGAAACTTTTTACGCAGTAGACAACATCATCGATCGAGGATTTAGGGTAAGTTATCATGATTTGAAAATTAAGATATCAAAAATGAGAATGATAGACACAGAGGAATAAGACTCTGTCATACCTTACCAATGCAAAAATAAGTAAGGAGGAAGAAAAAGAGGAAGAAAATTGAAAAAATTGAATTGAAAAAATATAATCAATTGATAATCACAAAAACAGTGAGTGTGAGTTCCAATTTCTTTCAAGTTTTTAGAATTTTGAGAATGCCCCTGAATATTTCCAATGTTGATTTATTTCAAAACAATATGAAATAATTACTTAAGTTTCATACTGCTGTCGGACAAACATGGGCAGAGATAGCACGGAACCTTGCTGATTCCCTCATCATACCATTCAATGTTATGGACTATGCTATTGCTCTTGAATCACTAGTGGACCAGTTGTTTGCTGATTATGGGCCTAAAATGGAAAGCAATGGTATCAGATTTGGTAAGTGTACCGAGAAGCTTAACCAATTTAAAGTCTACTGCCAGTCTGCCACGCCTGTAGCACATGGTGTGGTTATCCGGATTGCGTGCACACAACTGTTCTGGTTACCAAGAGGTCTTGAAGAATGCACAATAGTGGTGTTCAATGACCTCACTGTAAGATTACCATACAAACAAGCAACTTGACGTAGGAGCCCAAGCAACACAAAGATGGTATGTAAATAGATGAAAAGGTGGAGGGCCTACGAAATACAGTCCGCGCTCTGCCGGCTGTAGCGAGCTAATATGTATTATATCTCGGGGATTCCGAACGACATTCAGAGAGGACAGGTGTTCGGGACCATGTCTTCTCTAAAGAGGTTTGGACATGGCCCATCATGGAGTCCTGTCGTCTCAGTCATAAGTTTACTTCACTATTTTATACAAAATGTTTGATGTATGTCTGATGCACCGTATGTGATTTTTTTAAGCCGAGAAGGACACATCCTGGCAGCAGAGATATAACTCTTTTTAAACACTCCTGTGTGAATGTTATCATATCTCTCCAAATACAAAGATTATTTATGTCAATAAAATGTGATCAAAATGCTTCACACTTAAGACTAATTTACTAAGATTCTAAAATTGTATTTAGAATCTCTTCGGAATGCATCTAAAGATTTTACTGCTGCTATGACCAACTTTGCTGCTTCGATTTCTAGCGTCGATAAGAAAAAGTAAGTATCTTTGAATTGGCTAAACGTAAAAGTAACTTTTTTTCATGCACAAAATTTGAATGCGAGTGAATCATTCGATTATTGAATGAACAACACCTTTGAGCATTTAATAATACAATTGTTAAACGTCTTTAAATTCAAAAGCATCATTTAAAACCTGATAAACTTACGACATGGACCAGATATGCACGTTTCGGGTAATAAATCTTCGTCAGCGACCCCCAGTCTAAACAATGTAATATGGCCAAAAAGTATGAAAATTATTATGTCAAAAAATGTACCAAAAACGTAGCAGAATGGGTGGGATATGATGCCACAGGACCCACGTTTTAGTAATTTCAAGAAATTTTGTAACAGAAAATTTCAAATGCGTTGAAGAGACAGACGATCAACCGAAGTTGATCGAACTAGGCTACATGTGCCCTCGATGATGGGCACATACATACATCAGCTTTGAAGTTAATGATGATTTCAGCTGGAGATTATTTACACCATTTGTAGCTCTATGTATATGTTTTTTAAATAAATTATCCGTTAGGGTAATTTATAAGACGGTAAGTGTATTTTTCTCATGCTATGACATTGACAGTGCAGATGCTAGCCCGTTGAATCAAAGAACGTCTAGTAGGTGATACGAATCTCACCGTCATTATTAACCTGAAATAAAAAGAAGGTCCATCAAGACTACATTCTGATACATTGTAACATGAAAAACCATTGTAACCATGGACATTCTGCATCAAACACTCAACATCGTAGTGAAACCTAGATCCTTGCACCTTCAGCTATAATGTGAATGATTGAACAGAAGAGAGGGATATATAAAAGCTTCGAGTTTATCATTACATTTTGCATACACTTTTATATTCATTATTTATTTGTTTGTTACACATTTTTGATAAATTACAAACATGACTTGTGTCATTTTCATAGAAGTTCTCTTCTTTTGAATCTTAGCCCATATGCCATAAGGGAAATTAACGACAAATTGATGAATTTGGAGAGAGCTTTTATTGATCCTTCAGGTTTACCAGGACGACCACTTGCCAGGTATTTCTCTTACTTTCAACAAAATATTCATTAATTTCGAAGAAAGGAGAGGATCTCAAGCAAGACTCGTTTGCAATATCCACGGCAAAAACAAAAACATCCCATTAGAAAACACAGAGTAGACAAGAGACGTAAAAGGGACAAGAGACACCAAGAACGGGATTGAAACATTGAACGAAAAAGACAAAAGAAGCCAACTAGTGTAGTAACAACTGTATGACTGGGGTTTTTTTTTAGCTATGATAGCATGGGTGTCTCTTAATTTACAGATGATGTATGAAATGTATCCGTTGCATTATCTCTGATTGATTTCATTTTTTTGCATGTCTTAATTGATTCAATGGCATTGTTAATGATGACTAATATGGACAATGACCATATCCCAATACACAGTACAAAATCGATAAATCAGAAAATCACAAACCGAAGGCATACAAAATCAGGATAAAACAGGAACCAAAGCAAACAAACAAAATCCTCCACCACATGAATATGGGAGTGAGCTCAGGTTCCCAGGAAGAGTCAGCATCTCCTGCTTGCATGTTCTGGCTTCTTTCAATTTCACTCCATCTGTTTATGTTTTCGCACGGATTATGTAATATCATATACACAGTATTGTAGGATACTTTTTAATATGGAATAATTTACCCATAAACTTGAAATACCAAGGATGTTTGATCAAACCACAAACTGATTGACGTTTCTTTCTCGTTGAAACCTCAAATTGGTAAAACATATCAAATATTGAAAATATCGTCACATATTCATAGAGCTTTTCTTTCCTTTTCTACTAGACATGTTTTGTTTGCTGAAAGCAGTGTAAACACATACGCTGGGAGTAGTTTTCCTGGTTTGGTAGATGGCATGTTTGAAATAGACGAAGCTCCTGATAAAGTGCGAAGATGGGAGAAAGTAAAACAACATTATTCTGTCATACTCTTCACAATACAATCAGCATCGTCTACGGTTAAAGATAGTACACGTTTTATGTAGCCTTATGGATCTAAACTCTACACTTTTGTATACAATATTGTACATCAATAATTCCTTCCCGAGAAAAGGGAAAGTGAAAACAATTCACCATTTAACATTTTACAATTATGGACTTTTAACTCAGTGTATATGATGTGATATTTACATAGTAAGTCAATATCACATCTTATTATATAGTCTGTTTATAATCCCACTCTTATTGCCTGAGAACTGTCACGTGACGAGTCATTGTCTCATCATATTTACCTGTAAGGGGCGATTTCATTAAATATCACTACCGCGAGAACTCTTGCTTCCGGTTTACCATGAAATATCGAAAACGCGCGAAATTTATATCTGTGACGTCATTAACGTCATTTCGTTAACAGCAGCAAGGACACTGAAGCTGAGCTCAAATTCTTGAATTTTGAGCGTATCTACGGATTTTGACTCTGAAATATTCTTCATTTGACTCATTGAATGAATTCCATTACGTTCAGGATGATTTAGCGACAGAAATTGCTGATATTATTACGTCTTAAAACATTTTCAAAGAAAAGTCGATTTCAGCCATTTCGAAAAGGTACCTTTATAATTACTGATTAAGTCCACTATATAATAAAACAATTATGGACTTTTCACTCGGTGAATATGGTGTGATATTTTCTGAATTTGAAAATATCATACCATATTCACCTCGTAAAAAGTCCATAATTGTATAATACATACTGAATTAAAAGTCCATAGCTGTTTTATTTCATAATTTCATATTTGATTCACACTAAATAACGTCACCATTTGCAGAAGTTAGTGGGGTAATCCCGGTCTAATTTTAGTCCGTGGGATATTGTGATTTATCCAGGAGCGTCGGTGACGTTATCAGCCAATCAGAGTGTCGCTATTTATAGTTTATAGAATAACAACATTTACTATATACTTTATATATCTCAGTAAAATGCTTCAATAAAATATAATTACATTCCGTTCATTTTTAATCATCTTGAACTTTTAACTTTCAGGCTAAAAAGTCATACGTGCTTTAAAGAGACTTGAACTGAATTTTTAATACGAAATATATACCATGCATACCATTATTATACAGTTTATTTCTAGTTTACTTTTCTCTATTATACTGTGTCTGTTAGTCAGTCTTTGACATCAGAATGCGAGTATTTAAAACTACAAGGCGTCTAAATTTCACCTCACAAATAGAGCAACATTATACATCCTTTGTATTATACAGGCTAAAAACGGAATTAATTTTAGATAGCGTAATCGAAGCACAATCAACAGATATTTAAAAAAACTGAATTTAAAGAATAGATCTAGTTGGACTATGGTCTTAGGAATGAAACCGGGTAAAAGGACCTCCGAAAATGTACTGACAGCGTGAAATCAATCTAAAGGCTGCATCTTGTCGATAAGATACTACTGTGAATGTAAGCGTGAACAGAAGAATAAATTCATATACAAAACGTTTCTCATTCGATATAATTTCACCCTCTCTTTGTGTACATAACTTTTATAAATAAACTTCAGGATGAATGTTGTTAGAGACCTGGAATGCACCTGAACAGAGGTGAATCCTCCATAGACTCTAACGATCATTTAGTACTGTCATACCAGAAGGTCCAATCACAAAACAGTTACTTATTGGATTCTGCAAATTGTAAAACTGTTTATAAAAACATAAGGATAGATAAACACTAGACATGTAATAATTTCCAATTCCTTTCATATTACACGATAAACAATTACATTCAATTGATAGCTATGATGATTCACTGAGTATTTCTTTCGATGAACATTGATCAAGACAGAAATATTGTATCGTAGAACATTGAAGCTCTCCATAATAAAAATGTCCTTACTATATTTTTCTTATCACAGTGAATTATTTGTCACAACATTAACATAGCATGTATATACAAGAATATAGCGTGATAGGATTATTGTAGAAATGTATGAATCATAATAAACAATATATATACAATTCTCGAAAAATATATGTCATGAAAGACATGCTGGCATATAAAAGTTGTGATTTTCATCTTTTAAGTACTAACTTGGTATTCAAATAAATATCATTCCATCAATTTTTATGAATTTTATCACAACATGTCGCTTATCCATAATTCAAAATATCGAAGCATCACTTTCTGTATTGAGATGTCCAACAGATGTAATCAAGTCTGCATTGTTACTATACATGCGCATTTTGATTGTCCGCCCTCTTTCTCCCTTTAATCCCCTCCCCCAAAATTGTTTCCATTTTGGGGGGGGTAATCATATCTTATTTTAGAAAACGAAAAAAGGATTATAGAATTATATGATGCACTTTCCTATTTTTGCGTAACATTTTCTCAAAACAATAAGCCTGAACACATGGTCAAGCTGTTTTCACCTGTATTCTAAAGTAATCGTATAATATGGAATGTCCATGATAGGCATTGCGGACACTTTGTTCACATCAGACATAATTGATCTTTTTGTGTGCGATCGAGATATACTTGATGTAATTACTTCGAACAGATTGAAGTATTAAGAGTTTGAAAACTAAACTTTCTCATGAGAAACATAATAAGTTTCCCTATAGACGACTGATCATAATGATTCTCAAACGCAGAAATGACTAGTCTATACAGTTGTTCGGGGTCACGTAGTTTCATTGATGATTTCCAATCGTTTCGTTTTTTCTTCCAGTCCTTTGATCCTCTTGGTTGGCTGACCATTTCAAGTTCAAATTCACCATAAATGTCACTTTCTGGTGAAATTTCCCTGATGAGAACATCTTCAATGTCCCCTTCTTGCCAAACAAAAATGTCGATGTCTTCGAGATATTTTGCAGTATCCATGTATCTAGCGTTCCATTCATCTTCATTCTGAAATTGTTTAGACATACATGTAGTTCTTGGGGATCCCTTGTGATCTACTTGTGATCTATAACTGGAGGTATATATGTCTTTCAGTTGACATGGAAAATTGTTCTTTAGAACTGAGTTCCTGTCCAATACAAGGACACATGGTACTCCTATATCATCACAGAATTTCTGCTTAGCTAGTCCAGATTTTTCTCCGTCAAGTTTTATAACGTCTACTCGAGCAAATGTTGCTTCAATGGAATCTTGCTTAGTTTCATTAGCAAATAAGCCTTCTTTAGCACCATTTGATGTGATTTTATGAAGCAGGCTTTGGAGACGTTCATCCTTGGTTTTCTGGAGAATTTGATCAAAAAGAGCTTGTAATATCAATCGATCAGTCTCGCCTTCGACAAAGATCACACCAGAGGAAAACAATACTGATTTCATACTCTCATTGTCGCCGTATTGGAGATGTGCACATGGGAACTTGAGAGCTTCGTTTACAACGGAATTCTTTTCATGATATTTTATCCTTGATTTTTTGAATACGAATGTGCGTTGTAAGGACCAACGATTCACTAGAGCCTGTTCATGGGAAACTACGATCACAGTTTTATCCGTTATCCGTTGCAAAATTAACTTGCCAAGTTTCTTTATCATGCCTTGATGCATGCCACGGTAGGGTTCTTCAAGGCATAAGGTCTTTATTTTCTTATGGGCCAGCAAGAGAGACAACTCCTTGGCTTCGTAAACTCCAGCTGGAACTTTCAGTAAAGGTACCGTCAAACCTGTAGAATCCTTCACGACGATCTCCTCCTTTCCAATTTTCATGAAAACATACGGGTCTGAACAAAGCTGATCAAAAATTCGTTGTGCCATCTCTTGATCAACATTTGTGTTGTCATCCAATAAACTCTGCAAGACATCAGCTCGTTGACTGGCTTTTGAACATAGCATATTGTTTTCTTGACTTTTGGAGGTAAGTTGTCTGGTCCAAGTTATAGGAGATATTCCACGATGAGGAAGTGAGGCTGCAAAGTTGTCGAGCAGACCATTTAATATTGTGTCTATGTTACATTCATTTGAATGTGTTGACTTTTCTTGACGTTTCTGTTTAATGCGTTCGATTAATTGCAAAAAGTTGTCCTCGTTTAGTGTTTCTAGATTGAATCTTTTGTCTAACAGTTCGAACTGGTCAATATAATGCACTTGCCTCTGGGGAATAGTTTCTAAAGAATTTGGGATCTCCTTTGCGTACACTGTTCGAGTGTTTTTCTGTTCTTTGACTACAACCTTATATATTTTCCTGTTTGATGGATCGGCATAAATTGCTGTAAGGAGAAGGTCATCCTTTCCATCTCCTTGATACAGACAGAATGCATATGCCCTTTCTTTATTGTTTGGAATAGTAGAGAGGGTTGTCTCATTCAGTTTACTATCGTGACTGCGACATATCAGTTCTATAGCAGCACTCTTTCCTGTTGCGCTTCTTCCTACAAAAAAGTTCACTCCAGGATCAAAGCTTAAGTCGATTCCGTCAACAAAGTGAATGAAATTTTTCGCTGTAAGGCGACGTATCATGTTTTTTTTTTTTTTTTTTAAATATGTGTGCTCTTTTATATTGAAACTTTATGCGAACTGGGAATTAACTCTTCTGTATTCCTCTCAAGTTAATGTGTTCTGCAAATTATTCTGTTTTAGGTTAATGTCTGTGCAGATTTCTTTTTCTTTACCATAAAAAGATAAACAAATGTTCCGTGGGTAACATAACCACTCAATCCTATTATATCCTTTATAACAAAAAAGTATATTACTGAGTCAATTGAAGTTTGTTATTGTTGTTTGCGTCTATGGAAAGACAAACTTTTCCCATCAGGATTTCACTGGAATAGTTTCAGTCGCTTGTATCCGTGCTCACTATGATTTGAAAGAATAGTTGAAGACGCTTGTAGATTTGAAAAAAATATTCAAGCCAAACTTATTCTGGCTTATTCTGAAAATAAAGAGGTGTTTGGATGTTATACACGTTTATCATATCAATATGGAATGAACAGTTTACAAGGCAATCTCAGGATTAAAATTGCTTAAATAACTTTATCAGAGAGTGTATAATGAAACTTGAAAAAAAAATATTCGGCTAAGAAAAATTCTTTCGAATGATCGGAACGCGTCGAAACTCGTTGTGTATGTAAAAAGACTTACCATTATTTGCAGTATCCTAGTTTTGAACTCCGTAAGTTTCAAATACATATCTATGATAAATATGTACATCAGCATATCGTCCGAAGCTAAAAGGTTTATCTCCAGTACTACTCCGTGTTATGGTATCAGAGACAAACGTGAGAGGCAAATTTTGACCACGAAGACAGGTCATGGAAAATTTCCCATCAACCAGGTCGGCCGTTCCTGCATATTGGTGCAGAAAATAGAATATTGAGTAAAATGGACTTAATTTTCTTAAAAAAAAAACAATCAATTTTTAATAATTTATAATTAAATGCTTTTGAGTTGTGCTGCATTGTGTTTGTCTTGCATTTTGTTCATAAGATTTCAGCATATTGAACTGTTGACTTGACTAAATGAACATCTGACATAGAAAATCAGCAATAATCATTCTTTCTTTAAAGCTGAAATTTGTACGATGACTGTTGTGCCATGTTGGTTCCGAACAGTTTATTTTTTTTTTCTACAACTGTGTTCGAAGATCCTAAACATGCACTGATCACAACAGAATAAACACATAATAAAAAGGAAGACAGTACGTTCACTACCAAATTAATCAACAGGCTGAGACAAATACCAACAACTGAACACTTAAAAAAGTCCAACAAACAAGGTAAAACACCAATGAAATATAAAGGATATCATACAAAACGGAATTGGACCAATGAATACTTTGAACTGTCTGATTTCAACGCGGTGCCATGAAACAAAATCTCTTGCAAACAATTGAACCTTATGAGCCACAGATATTCACAAAGCGTCCACATAAAAACGACCAACAAAGAGATTTAGCAAATTATCTGCATTGAAAACAATTTTAATACAATTTCTATATTTTTCCATTTAGTATTTACATTTGACCATGATCGATCCGAACGCCAGGCTAACATCATGATTCTATGTACATAATTCAATTTGCCTTCCGACGTGTGCACATACTATAAACGAACGCATGAAAGAACTGTAGCTATGCTCTGTTGCCAAGGAATAACAAATCCATATGAGAGTTAGCACACTTTTATCAAAACAGCATTAAAAGACAATGCGTTTTGTCCTAGTATGTATACTGTAAATTTTTTCGTCTACCTTTATGTAATTACAAATAAAACTTAGAATAATAAATATTTTCATTTTGATTTTAATGAAAAAAATGAATAATTAAAAATGAGGAATCAGTGAATGGAAGTCAAACACTGAACCAAAAATCAGAATCAAAAATCACAGTCACCATGGATACAGATTCTTCATATATATCAACAAATAAAAGTTAAGGAGGATCTCCCCAACAGTAACATCGTAACGAGAAGAGGAAAATGGAGAAACAGACGGAGCCATAACACAGTACCATAGAAACACGAAGGATAACACAATCTAATGAACAAACATCACAATGTCCAGTGTAATATATGGTGACAAAACAGACGGAGATAAAAACACAGCACCAGAAAAACACATAGGACAACACTATCCTATAAACAATCTCCACAATGTCAAGTGTGTGACAAACAGACGGAGACATTAACACAGCACCATAGAAACACGAAGGACTAATAGAATCTATCCAAGATGTGATAAGGGACAATGAAATTCAACCTGAGTGTCAAGAATTTTCGTGTACCACGACGAGGCTTGCCGAGTCGTGGAGAAAAGCCAATCCTGGACACGAGGGTTGGATTTCCGTGTCCCTGATCACATTGGAGGATTGATTATTTTTTCTCACCATCTAAAAAGCGCTCAAAAATGAGGTTTTTTATGTATTGTTTTTCATATTATGACTGGCTAACGCTGCAATTATGTATGATGTCATAATGAACTTACAGTTAAAAGCACTTCCGGAATGGGCTTATATCACCCTGCAGGGTGAGACAACATTTTTCCTGACACCTTATTTTGCAGGCAAATCTGTCTCAAGTGAGAGAAAACACTATCTAAAGAGCAAACATCACAATGTCCAGTGTAATGCATTGTGACCAACAGAGGGAGACAGTACTTTTGGTATTGCGCAGCCTGTCTTTATGGTGATATGATAAACAAAATTAGAAGGATCAAAGGTAGGCAGCATAACCATCGAAAATGCGTCGAAAACATCGGGCGCCTCTTGTACCGTGGGTGTGGACCTAGTGTCGCCGGACGGACGCTGGGCTTGGTGCTTGGCCGGTCAGCGGTCTTGCGCCGGCGCATCCTTGAGACTTGCACTCTGGCTGACTGTAATGATGGGACTCCATGGCGGGCCCTGTCCAAACTTCTTTAGAGAGGACAGGGCCCAAACCGCCTGTCCTCTCTCGGTGTCAGTCGGACTCCTCGGGTGTTTGCATGCATGGGTTCGCTGCAGCCGGCAGAGCACAGACTGTATTACGCATGCCCTCTTCATATCCATTTACATATCCATCTGTGTTTCTTGGGCCTCTAAGTTTTGCTGTCTTGTTTGTGTGAGGTCATCTTACAGTGAGGAGGTTGTTTTACACCACAATTGTACGTTCTTCGAGACTTCTGGGTTATTGGCGAAGTGAGAGGGTTGTGCGCACGTGATCCAGGACAGCCACACCATTTGCTACTTGCGTGACAGATGGCCGTCCAAAGTCGGCACCGGTTGACCATTGGTCTCGTCGGTTGATGTGTAGTCTTTTGTGTTTGATGTTTACATGTCGTATGTCTCTTTTTCGTCTCATACTATGCTCGTCTTTTGTATTTTTGCATCGGGTGTTTTGCTGTTGGTGCAGCAGCAGGGTCTTGTTGGAGATCCCCTCCCTTCTTCTACAATAGCACAGCATCATGGAAACACGGGAGAGAACTTTTTCTCCCACTGTGGACTGGGATATCCATGGAAACGCTGGGAATAATAGAATCTAGCACCACTTTGAGTTCCGGATAGAAAAATATCAGTCGAGGGTGGGATTGACCAAGTCCCAACCGAGGCGTTAGCCGAGGTTGGGACGTTGATCATCCCACCCGAGACTAATATTTTTCTATCCGGAACTCAAATGTGGTGCTTGATTATTTTTCTCGCACATTTAAAAAACTTTCAACGTCCTCTTGTTTACGCATCAGAATGACTGAACGTCATGCTAAATATAAGTGCACGTGAAATAACGTACGTCAGTTTGTCTGTGACGTCATAAAGGAACAATTATAAGTGCCGGATCGAATTCTCTAGCACCGCTGAAAAGGGGAATCAGCCTATCCATTGTGCGAGAAAAGATATCCTTGTCTTACCCTATGGGGTAAGATAACATTTTCACGTGCCTTTTGGCTGTAACGTCAATTGTGACGTCATACACGATTGCTGCCTTAGCCGACCAAATATGAAAAAGAATACATAAAATCTCAATTATAAGCGATTTTCAAACTATGGGAGAAAAATAATACATCCCTAGATGTGATCAGGGACACGGAAATCCAGCCCTCATGTCCAGGATTTGCTTTTGTCCACGACTCGGCAAGCCTCGTCGTGGTACAAGCAAATCCTGGACACTCGGGTTGGATTTCCTTGTCCCTGATCACATCTGGGGATAGATTCTATTAATCTACTGAACAATCTGCACACGGTTAAGTGTAAAACAAAGGAGGGGATTTCCAACAACACCAGGTTGTAGCACACACAGCAAAACATGTAAGACATGGTGACAAACAGACGGAGACAATAACACGGCATTATGGAAACACGACAAAGAACTTTATTTACTGTAAATCTCCACACAGTCCAGTGTAAGACATCGTGACAAACAGACGGAGACAATTACACAGCATCATGGAAACACGACAGAGAACTTTAACTACTGAACAATTTCCACAGAGTCCAGTGTAAGACATCGTGACAAACAGACGGAGACAATTACAGTGCATCATGGAAACACGACAGAGAACTTTTTCTCCCACTGTGGACATGGATATCCATGGAAACGCTGGGAAAAGATACTCGTGTCTTACCCCTATGGGGTAAGATGACATTTCCACGTGCCTTTTGACTTAAGGAATCATTGTAATATTTTTTGGTTGATCGAGGTATCAACACCAAAAATTGAGGGAAAACCGCATCGTGCGCGTAGCGCAAGATGCATACGTTTTCCCTCAATTTTTGGTGTTGATACCTCGATCAATTAAAAAAATATTACATTGATTACTTATCATTTCATTTCGTCGCTTTTCAACGTTTATTTGCAGCTTTGAAATCGTGTTGCTAACGACGTTGCTTATGACGTTGCTAAGCGCGTACTTCCGTTTTGTGTTGATACAGGTATCAACAAAATTTCTCGACCAATCAGAATCGTCGTTTCTTAATTATAACAATGGAAATTAAATGATTGTAACGTCAACTGTGACGTCATACATCATTGCTGCGTTAGCCGATCAAAATATGAAAAAAGAATACATAAAATCTCATTTTTGAGCACTTTTAGACAGTGGGAGAAAAATAATCAATCCTCAGATGTGATCAGGGACACGGAAATCCAACCCTTGTGTCCAGGATTTTCTTTTGTCCACGACTTGGCAAGCCTCGTCGTGGTACAAGCAAATCCTGGACACTCGGGTTGGATTTTCTTGTCCCTGACCACATCTGGGGATAGATTCTATTAATCTACTGAACAACCTGCACACAGTCCAGTGTAAGACATGGCGACAGACAGACGGAGAAAATAACACAGAATCATGGAAACACGAAGGTCAAAATTATCTTCTGAACAATCTCAACAGAACCCCGTGTAAGACATGGTGACAGACAGACGGAGTCAATAACAGAGCATCATGGAAACACGTCAGAGGACTTCTACTGAATAATATTCACAATGACATGAAAACACCAAGGACAACACTATCTACTGAACAATCTCCACAAAGTCCAGTAAACATTGCAGAAGTACCATCAGTTATTCGGTCTCAGAAGGTAAAAGAAATCATTAGATTTTCCACAGGAACGGTTGCGAACCTCGGAATGAACAAAATTCCGAAGTGAGACCAGGTGCCCGGGGAGAGTCAGCGTCTCCTGATTGCATGCAACATCCGTCGCAACAGCTCCATGGAAACCTGTCAAATTCGGTGATTGTGTCGATGTCCATTTTGGTGTACATATCAGATAAGTATGTAGTGTAAGATATTGTGACAAACAGACGGAGACAATAACACAGCATCATGGAAACACGAAGAAAAACAGACGGAGAAAATAACACAGCATAATGGAAACAGGAAGGACATTATTGTCAACTGAACAATCTCAACAATGTTCCGCGTAAGACATGGTGACAGACAGACGGAGACAATAACTCAGCGTCATGGAAAGACAAAGGACAACACTATCTACTGAACAATGCCCACAGAGTCCTGTGTAAGACATGGTGACAAAGAGACGGGGACAATAACACAGCATTGTGGAAACACATAAGACAAACAGACGGAGACAATAACACAGCACCATAGAAACACGCAGGACAACACTATCTAATGAACAATCTCCACAGAGTCCTGTGTAAGACATGGTGACAAACAGACAGAGACAATAACACAGCACCATAGAAACACGCAGGTCAACACTATCTAATGAACAATCTCCACAGAGTCCTGTGTAAGACATGGTGACAAACAGACAGAGACAATAACACAGCACCATAGAAACACGCAGGTCAACACTATCTAATGAACAATCTCCACAGAGTCCTGTGTAAGACATGGTGACAAACAGACAGAGACAATAACACAGCACCATAGAAACACGCAGGTCAACACTATCTAATGAACAATCTACACAGAGTCCCGTGTAAGACATGGTGACAAACAGACAGAGACAATACACAGCACCATAGAAACACGCAGGTCAACACTATCTAATGAACAATCTCCACAGAGTCCTGTGTAAGACATGGTGACAAACAGACAGAGACAATAACACAGCACCATAGAAACACGCAGGTCAACACTATCTAATGAACAATCTCCACAGAGTCCTGTGTAAGACATGGTGACAAACAGACAGAGACAATAACACAGCACCATAGAAACACGCAGGTCAACACTATCTAATGAACAATCTCCACAGGGTCCAATGTAAGGCATGGTGACAGACAGACAGAGACAATAACACAGCACCATAGAAACACGCAGGTCAACACTATCTAATGAACAATATCCATAGAGTCCTGAGTAAGACATGGTGACAAACAGACAGAGACAATAACACAGCACCATAGAAACACGCAGGTCAACATTATCTAATGAACAATCTCCACAGAGTCCTGTGTAAGACATGGTGACAAACAGACAGAGACAATACACAGCACCATAGAAACACGCAGGTCAACACTATCTAATGAACAATCTACACAGAGTCCTGTGTAAGACATGGTGACAAACAGACAGAGACAATAACACAGCACCATAGAAACACGCAGGTCAACACTATCTAATGAACAATCTCCACAGGGTCCTGTGTAAGACATGGTGACAAACAGACAGAGACAATAACACAGCACCATAGAAACACGCAGGTCAACACTATCTAATGAACAATCTCCACAGAGTCCTGTGTAAGACATGGTGACAAACAGACAGAGACAATAACACAGCACCATAGAAACACGCAGGTCAACACTATCTAATGAACAATCTCCACGGAGTCCTGAGTAAGACATGGTGACAAACAGACAGAGACAATAACACAGCACCATAGAAACACGCAGGTCAACACTATCTAATGAACAATCTCCACAGAGTCCTGTGTAAGACATAATGACAAACAGGCAGAGACAATAACACAGCACCATAGAAACACGCAGGTCAACACTATCTAATGAACAATCTCCACAGAGTCCTGTGTAAGACATGGTGACAAACAGACAGAGACAATACACAGCACCATAGAAACACGCAGGTCAACACTATCTAATGAACAATCTACACAGAGTCCTGTGTAAGACATGGTGACAAACAGACAGAGACAATACACAGCACCATAGAAACACGCAGGTCAACACTATCTAATGAACAATCTACACAGAGTCCTGTGTAAGACATGGTGACAAACAGACAGAGACAATAACACAGCACCATAGAAACACGCAGGTAAACACTATCTAATGAACAATCTCCACAGGGTCCCGTGTAAGACATGGTGACAAACAGACAGAGACAATAACACAGCACCATAGAAACACGCAGGTCAACACTATCTAATGAACAATCTCCACAGGGTCCAGTGTAAGACATGGTGACAAACTGACGGAGACAATAACACAGCACCATAGAAGCACGCAGGTCAACACTATCTAATGAACAATCTCCACAGAGCCCTGTGTAAGACATGGTGACAAACTGACGGAGACAATAACACAGCACCATAGAAACACGCAGGTCAACACTATCTAACGAACAATCTCCACAGAGTCCTGTGTAAGACATGGTGACAAACAGACAGAGACAATAACACAGCACCATAGAAACACGCAGGTCAACACTATCTAATGAACAATCTCCACAGGGTCCAATGTAAGACATGGTGACAGACAGACAGAGACAATAACACAGCACCATAGAAACACGCAGGTCAACACTATCTAATGAACAATCTCCACAGGGTCCTGTGTAAGACATGGTGACAAACAGACAGAGACAATACACAGCACCATAGAAACACGCAGGTCAACACTATTTAATGAACAATCTACACAGAGTCCTGTGTAAGACATGGTGACAAACAGACAGAGACAATAACACAGCACCATAGAAACACGCAGGTCAACACTATCTAATGAACAATCTCCACAGGGTCCCGTGTAAGACATGGTGACAAACAGACAGAGACAATAACACAGCACCATAGAAACACGCAGGTCAACACTATCTAATGAACAATCTCCACAGGGTCCAGTGTAAGACATGGTGACAAACTGACGGAGACAATAACACAGCACAATAGAAACACGCAGGTCAACACTATCTAATGAACAATCTCCACAGAGTCCTGTGTAAGACATGGTGACAAACTGACGGAGACAATAACACAGCACCATAGAAACACGCAGGACAACACTATCTAATGAACAATCTCCACAGAGTCCTGTGTAAGACATTGTGACAAACAGACAGAGACAATAACACAGCACCATAGAAACACGCAGGTCAACACTATCTAATGAACAATCTCCACAGGGTCCAATGTAAGACATGGTGACAGACAGACAGAGACAATAACACAGCACCATAGAAACACGCAGGTCAACACTATCTAATGAACAATATCCATAGAGTCCTGAGTAAGACATGGTGACAAACAGACAGAGACAATAACACAGCACCATAGAAACACGCAGGTCAACACTATCTAATGAACAATCTCCACAGAGTCCTGTGTAAGACATGGTGACAAACAGACAGAGACAATAACACAGCACCATAGAAACACGAAGGACAACACTATCTAATGAACAATCTCCACAGGGTCCAGTGTAAGACATGGTGACAAACAGACAGAGACAATAACACAGCACCATAGAAACACGAAGGTCGACACTATCTAATGAAAAATCTCCATGCGAAGAGTTCAATGTGAGATCGTAATTAATTGTAGGTGACGCTACGTAATACATGCGTTATCACTTGCGTTTGCATACCCGTTGAAGAAACAATGTCCCCCATTCGCAAACCTTTCCCGGGCGACTTGCTATCTGCCCATTCTTGTTTGAAAATCGTTTCTTTTTGTCTGTTCGGTTTGTTTTTTCTCATTGTTTTTCTTTCTTTCTTTTTCTCTCTCTTTACTTCTTTTCTTTTTTATCTTATATTTTCCTTTTCTTAGTTTCGATTTGTTTCGTTAATCTTTTTTGTTTTGGTTTCGATTTGTTCACTTTCATTTCTTCTGTAGTTAATATTCGGTTTTGAATTTTACTGGGCCATTTAAAATCCAGCTACCAATTTATAAATGGAATCACATAAAACATATCATAATAAAATTCATAAATCACATATATAAAAGTTCAAATAGCTAGAGATACAGAAATAATGTTAAAAGTCTTCAAATTCAATAGCATCATTTTAGATCAGATAAATTTGCAGCATTGACCAGACATGTACTTTTCGAGTACAAGGTACGCAGTCTTACTAAATACAAGTTTTTCATTAAAATCATAAAAGTGTACTTGTATAAGATTTAGGTCCACTTCAGTTCTATAATTGTTAATATTAAACCTTTTTTATATATCTAACTTACATGCATGACACGTCCAGTTGATCATGTTAATTGTTAGTGATACTGATATAATAGATTATATATATCAATTCGATAGGTATTTTTCGATCTAAATTTAATCCGTAACCTAATAATCTAATTTAAAATACAAAGTTTCCTCCTTTCTATTTATAAAATAATATGGTAAAGGAGGTCCTGACTTGTAGTACATTGTATTGTATTTCGTGTAGATTCCGAATATTAAATCCCATTGTAAATTGGTCACTTTTAATTCCTTATATTTTTCTATAATGTGATAGCAGAGTACTCAATTTCTTAAAAGATTTAAAACGAAAATGCTAGATATAAAACATATGAATAGTTCATCGAAATGACACCTTTAGTGACGCAACTTGAAATTCTAAAAATAGTTCATTATCATGTACACTACGTAATCGGTTATGAATAACCCTGCATTTGAAAAATACCATCATTTTAGCAGATACTCCTCAAAATTACCAGAAAATGATTACGTACACATCTGTCTATGACAATTCTGCAATATGGTTTGAACAGTCCATTGCATATTTTCTGGGAAAGGATTTTTTATGGAACTTGTTCTGGTAGTTTAGTTGTGACACGAAGACAAAATCATTTTTTCGTGGAAAGTTGGGGTATATTTTTTTTTTACTTTTTGATAGTTAAAATAAGTTTAAACATATCTTATTATCCAAAACATGAAAATATTTTCTTAAGAATCTTGAGAAGATAAATTGTCTATTAAACCGTTTACATCTAAATAGAAAGTTTCTGCAGGATGTTTTTTTTCATATTGTTAACGCGATATCTTTGACTTTTATATTTGTTTTGTGATATTCTGACCCTGATTTACTAATAGCTGATAGCTAAGTCCTAACTAGGTGATAGCTAAGTCCTAAATAGGTGATAGCTAAGTCCTAATTAGGTGATAGTATCTCCTAATTAGGAGAAAGTATTTCCTTATTAGGAGATAAAACAATTCAGGATGTGGCATTAGGACGCTTCGTAAATTTGTAAATTTGTAATCCTTTTGATTCTGCTTTAGGCTTTTGTATTTGATTTTCATTAAAAAAAATCAATCAACATAATACTATAACAACAGTTTTTGTTTGTTACGAAACATAAAGACATTACAAATAAATTTTACAATGTTGATATTCTAAAAGGCACTGTGTAAAACATCACAACAGAAAATATTTTATATTTAAAACAGATCATCCCTCTTGCTAGAATAGTTCTCTTGAAATTAAGGACTGTCTACCGGTGTTGATCACTATTAGACAAATTGTCAGAGAACACATCTATTATTGAGTTCTTTAATGGAATTCAACTCGGGCATCTGTTTCAGATTTTGGAATACACGTTTGTATAACAACGCAAGTGCGTGCTCTAGGTTGAAGATTTAATATGGAAGAAAGTAAAATAATTTTTATCATGAATCAATAAAAAAATGTGTATTACAGAGTATGTAATTTAGAATTCATCACATAGCTATATTGATACCTGTTAGTATATACCATATATGGTTGCAAACGGAACAATGTTACTACCCCCGATTTCTAAAAGGATAGAACTATATAAAACAAAATAAAGTTATGCAGTCATATAAGTTCCCTACCGGCATTAACTCCTTGACCTGTACTTACACCAAAGATTAAAGTCCTGAAGTTCTTCGGTCGCTACAAGGATTTTATAAAAGCATATGAGATCCCCCTTTCCAGAATGATCAGTGACATTGTAGATCGCGATTGAATGACTGTCAACATCACCATACAAGACATTTTCCTGATGTACATCGAGTAAATCACTGAATGACAAGGTTTTCATGGAATGGTAATGCAATCAGGAAATGCTGACTCTCCCAGGGCACCTGGTCTCACTTCGGAATATTGTTTATTTCGGAGTTCGAAACTGTTTCAATGGGAAATGTAATGACTTTGCCTTACCTTCTCGAATTTAAGACTAAATAACTGATGGGTACTTCTTCGATATTTATTTTGTATCTTTTCGTTCGCTTGTCGTGTAGGCAGCGCTTTAAAATGAAGATAATTTCCAGCTTAAATAAAGAAATAAAGAAAGATCTTTTTCTCTCTTTTATGGATATTGCGCAAAAACTGGGAATTTCACGTCCCAGTAGCCTTGGAAATTTGGATAACAAAATATGTAACAATGAATTGTTTTAATGTTATCTTGTTTTACTGAGAACCTTTTGTAGTTATTTTATTTCAGAAGTTTGATCACTGACGAGGGTTGAGTACCCGAAACGTGCATGTCTGGTCCATGCTGCAAATTTATCCGTTTATAATTGATGCAATTGAATATGAGGACGTTTAACATTTGAACTAATTGGTGAGTGTTGCTACTGGTGGGCTAGGAGTCCCTGAGGGCATATGTAGCCAATTTTGATCAATTTCGGTTGATCGTCTGTCTCTTCAACGCATTCAAAACTTTCTGGTACTAAAATTCTTGAAATTTTAAAAATGTGGGTCCTGTAGCACCATCTCCCACCAATCCTACTACATCTTTTGGTACATTTTTTTAACATAATAATTTTCACCCTCTTTGGTCCTATAACATTGTTTAAACTGAGGATTACTGACGAGGGTTGAGTACCCTAAACGTGCATGTCTGGTTATCCGTTTATAATTGATGCTATTGAATTTGAAGACGTTTAACATTGTATTTTTAAGTTAGTTCTGATCGAAAGATTCCTGTACTATTCATTGTTTGAAACATTTATTTTTGAAAATACTGAGAATTTATGGTTAGAAAATATTATTTGCCATGGTGAAAAAGTCTGAATTTCGTCCCTTAAAGAACACATCCAAAAATTAGTGGAAGAGTAGTACATTTGTAATCCAGATTACTACTCATTTGCTACGAAGGAAGTTAATGTCAACACTTTGTTAGCTTTGGAGTTCATTTTTGTAACAGCATTTTACTTCGAATTTGACTTGTTCGTTAGTTCTTTCCATTAGCAGGGTGACATGTGTTTGTTTTTGTTTTTGGTTTTTTTTTTTGTGCAATCCATGTGACTACACAATTTGCTATCTAGGAAGGAAGTTAATATCCACTCTATGTTGGCTTTGAAGTTCATTTGATTCGCCGATTTATATATCATCGTTTTACATTTGTGAGATACTCAAATGTCTTCTTCGATTGGTTTTTCCTTCAGCAAGATGAAGTTTCTTGACAATATTGTGACGACCTTGTACTGGTGTGGTTCACTTTATCTCTTCCAGAGGAATTTGTCCACCTTGGACACCGTTATGCTCATTAACAAAAGAATTGGACTCAAAAATAAAGTTTAAAAGCTGATTTATAATTAACTTAACATCTATTAACAATTAAACAAGAGAGGTAATGAGAGCACAATTCTCCTTATTTTACATAGAGGAAAGGTAACCCCGAGAGTGACCCTGGGTATCCCTTAAATACTCAAAAATATCACTTAGTAACAACCAGGAATTATCCCGAGAATGACCCTGGATAAATCCTTTACCTAACTTGTGTTTATATCGATTTATTATGTAAATATGAGTCCTAAGAATTAACCTGGACTCGCCCTGTTTATATTTATGTCTATCTAATGAAATAAATCTGTGTGACCCATAGAATGACCCTTGATCTACATCTTAATGTTCCTTATTTCTGAATTAATATAATTTGACTTGTGAGATCCAGACTGAGAGAATTACCCTAGATCTACACCTTAGTACTATTCTTTATTTCTAACTTGTGTAGTTTGACTTTTGAGATCCAGAGACTGACCCTTGACCGACGCCTTAGTACAATTATTTAAATGATATTAAAGTTGATACAGAATGTGTTATCTAGAGAATAACCCTAGATACACGCCTATCTATTACTGCTCTAGTTAGATCTACGTATTGTGTGTTCAGAGAATAACCCTGGATACGCACCTTTTATTATTGTAATAATTAGTCGGCCATAATTTGTGAGACAAAAATCTATAGCAAAAAATTAATACGATGAAAAATAGTTATTCTAGCAGAGACTTTATAAAATATTGGAGCGGAAAACTGGGAATAACCCTGAATTCACGCTCGCTATCTTTACGACAATTTAGCTCTAAAAATTACTTTATTAAATTATTTCGTAAATAAATCAACTAAATCAGTACGATTTCTGTCCTAATTTTATGTATTTCTGAGTATTTAATGGCGTACGAGCACATCTCGCTCTGAGAAAATAATGCTATAATGCTAACCTACTATGTGAACCCTACAGAAACTGAATCTAGAATGGAGTCGCTGGTCAAAATCGCTGGCTTATATGTATAGAGAAAATCTTGCGGGGGCAACGGACCTAGCGACGACCGGCAGGGAAGCACCCTTCGGGTATGGTTGGTTTCCAGCACATACGACTCGATCATGTTTCATGGAATTTCTAAATAACTGTGAACAATTTATAAAAATCAATAACTGGACGGAATACTTTAGACATATATATAAATATTTCCGTCGAAACTTTTATCTCTGAAACTTTCGATTAAAAGATTACATCAAAACAAAAATACCAACCTTCTCAGACGATATAAAAAATTGCTGGAAGTGCTAATTTGCATACTAGGTGGCGCTTTAAATATTCGTACTTCCTGTTGATTTTACAATGACGCGAGTAGACGAAACGTGAGTTAGAAAAAGGACCTAAAATGGGACTTAAAACAAGATGTTATAAGTAAGTACATAGAATACATATTACTGAATACAAATCTTAAGTAAACCAGATAAAAAGGGATCATTTCAAAACACAACTTTGATACGTAAAAACAGCTGATCCATGTAACAATGCAAACAACTGAGATCAGTGTTGGGCTCTACAATATGTTTTGTGAAGTTGGTATGTATTTGTGTTTTTGGTCTTGTTAGAAACTTTTCTCATTTTCTGGGGTAATAGATTAAAAAAATTATTCTTGAGTATCTAACGACAAAATTTTCGTAGTAAGAACTCTATCAGCAAGGACAATGAGGTTTCTTTGTTGTTTTC